>AWUE01011333.1:0-49330 GCA_001974825.2 Corchorus olitorius | reverse complement strand
AGAATTGCCCCATTCAATTAGTCCTAGGCCATGAGCCGGACATTTCACATGTTTGCACCTTTGTTTGCGTTGTTCAAGTGCCTGTAGCACCATCGCAAATGATTAAAATGGATCCCCAACGACGTATGGGCATTTATGTTGGGTATGATTCATAGTCCATTATAAGGTTGTTTCAACCATTGACGGGTGCTTTACTTACCGCAAGATTCGCGGATTATCATGAGACTGTGTTCCCATTACTTGGGAAACCAAAGGCTTCCAATGATGGATAGCATGAAAACCTGAAATTTTCTTATAGTAAAAAGATTGTCTCATTTAGACCCAATAACATATGAATGAGGTGCAAAATTTTGATCCATTTGCAAGTTATTGCAATCAATTGCCCAATATATTTCATCAGACTGCTAAAAATTACAATTTTAAGCTGTGAATGTTCCAGCTAAGATAGATGTTCCTGAAGAACATGATGGATCAAAGTGACCATGCCTGAAGCATGGAAAAATGATGGGATCAAAAGATATAGTTCCTCGAAAAAGAAGGGGGAGGAATTTAGAATCTGCTCCAGAAGAGCATATTGGTCTTTATCGAGGAAACCAAGTTGCCCTGATATGGCACAAAATAAAGAGAGCAAAATACTGAATAATATTGCCCCTGAAAAGGCATAAATTCATGAGCATATTGCCCTGTAGTGGCAAAAACCCATGAAAAGATCACTGACCTTGGGAATACTAGATTTTCATTATAGTAAGATAATCATCGATGATGCATTCGTTCTCTAAATCGCTCATGAAATTTAATCGATGATGATGAACCTCAGTTTATAACCGAATGTCATCAAAGGCAATATTGGCCTATATGAGAGGGAGCAATCAAGGTTGAATTGACTTCCCTTGCCAAAGAATGATGTCTTTGGACTTAAAACCGTGGATTCAAATGGGTATTTGTTTAGAAATGAAATGAGGAAAATAAGGTTGTGAGGTATAAAACCCGACCTATAGCCCAAGGGTTCACTTAGAGAACTAGGGTCGATTATAATGTATTCACTTGTGATGAATACAAATTCATTTCCTTATAAAGTTGGAAACATGTTATATGAACATTGTGATGACATACTTATGGTTCAAAGGATATAATATGCCTGAAGCATACATTCCCATATTTATATTCCCGAGGGATTTAAAATTGCCTGAAGCATACACTCCCCGCAACTTATTCTCAAAAGTTGCAAAAGATCTTTATATGGGTTGAAGCAATCCAGCCACATGTGGTATCAACGCTTATGCGTGTACTTGATTAAGGAAGAGAAAGATCCCATCTACCCATGTGTGTTTATTAAGAAATAATAATCTGGATTTGCTATAGTAGCAGTTTATGTCGACGATATAAATTTGATTGGAACTCCTGAAGAGTTGTACCAAACTGCTAACTATTTGAAAATGAGTTTGAGAATTTGGGTTAAACCAAATTATGCTTTGGTCTAGAGCTTGAGCACAAAGTAAATGATATACTTTGAGCACCCCTATGGTTATAAGGTCCATTGAACCCTAAATGGACATTTTTCGTCCTAAACAAACCGATAAGGATATGTTTGGTCCTGAAGTACCATACCTCAATGTTATCGGGGGGATTAATGTATTTC
This sequence comes from Corchorus olitorius, assembly GCA_001974825.2. Classification (NCBI taxonomy): domain Eukaryota; kingdom Viridiplantae; phylum Streptophyta; class Magnoliopsida; order Malvales; family Malvaceae; genus Corchorus; species Corchorus olitorius. The sequence goes on along the minus strand of AWUE01011333.1, from coordinate 47,691 downwards.
ACACAATGCATGTGACCTAAAATCGCATTTCTGATAAATTTGTTGGCATATTTCAGTTATTAGCCAACTCGGAGATATTGTTAAGCATATTTTATGGCATCTCCGTTGTACCATAGTTTTCGGGTTATTTTAAGAAATCTACTAACTTGGGTTTAGTAGGATTTGCTATTGCGGAGTATCAGTCTGATCCGCATAAAGCTCGCTCTCAAACCGGTTACATGTTTTGCTATAACGATACAACACTTTCTTGGCATTCTACTAGGCAAAAGCTATAGTAGTTATATCTTCCAACCACTCTGAGATTATCTCCTTCTATGAGGACGGAGGAGAGTGTGTTTGGTTATGATTTTGTTATAGCACATATTCAGAGGAATTGTGTATTGAAACCGGTTATAGACTCTCCCATGATAATTTATGATGATAATGTTGCTTGCATTGCACATGTCAGGGAGAATATATTAAGGTGATTAGACCAAGATTGTCTCGCCAAAATTTTATACTCATAAACTCCAAGAAAGTCGACAAGTTGATGTTATATAGATTCGCTCCATCAACAATCTTGTACATTTATTTACCAAAATTATTGCCAGCATCAACATTTGAGAAATCATTTTATGGCATTGGTATATGGCTAGCTAGTAAAATGCAAGATTGAATTCCCCAGAAGTGGAAATTTTTGGATACCCCAAAAGTGGTTGTTTGTTTTAATTCAGGGGGAGCGATTATGAGTTTAAAGTGTGTTGCACTCTTTTTCTCTTATGATCGGTTTTGTCCCACAGGGTTTTCTGACTTAAGGATTTTAATGAGGCAACAATAGCACATTTAGATGTAATTGTCCTGAAGACATTTACAGGGACTTAAATTGCTCTAGCACTCTTTTTCCCTTCTGTTCGGTTTTGTCCCACTGGGTTTTCCGATACAAGGTTTTTAATGAGGCAATAAAGAGCATATGTAATATTTGTCCAGAAGACAAATGGACTTGATATGCAGCACTATTTTTTCCTTATGACTGGTTTTGTCCCATTGGGTTTTCCAGCTTAAGATTTTTAACGAGGCACTAGCTACATGTCCAAACGGGTCTATAGTGGTGTTATGTCCAAAGGGGAGTGTTATGGAATTATGGACTCCACACCACACTAAGCCCAACTATATTGAACCCATTTGGGTTTAAGAGAGATTCAAGCATTAATGAGAGAATCAAGGAAGATTACAAGGAGATTACCTGGAAGGTTCCTTGGAGCATCATCCACCGTTGGATATTACTTTGCTTGCAAGTCAAGTATATTAGCATTAAATGTACATGGATTTACTCCACTATATAAAGGGAGTCCCCTAAGCTATTTTACACACACTTCAGATTTGTGTATTCTCTTCTCTCTGAATAATAGAAATTCTCTCTCTTTTCTCTCTATTGTTCTTGGCGTTTTTTCATTAGTTTTATAACATGAATATTAATAATCCTATTTTAAATCCTATTTATTATTGTAAGAGTGATGATAACTCGAGTCCGTGGAACTCCCACGGACTCGAGGCTAAATCACACATATAATCACATATTCATTCTAAAACCCTATCATAATTAATATTTAGAAGTTCATATCTACCCATAAAATAAAAAAAAATTATTTGGGGTTGAACTCCATGTTAAAATCGTATCTTAATTATTAACGTCCTTAATTAAAAAAAAATTATTTGATAAGAAAACTTTATGTTGAACTTTTACCTCAATAAATACAAAATTTTCTCACTCTTTTTGTAATGAAGATTCATCATTCTCAGTCTTCTGGAAACTGGATATTTCAGTCATAGCATTTGGCTACTAATTAGCAAGTAATGATAGGCATTCTGCTGCTGCCAACTTCTTCAATTATTTCTCAAACAAAATAACTTTACTCAAGTTCGGAGCCGTAAAAAAGAAAATTGGTGTAACACGTATACCCTATGAATTAACCTAATAAATAATTAAAGTAAAAAACAACACATAATTTTTTTTCTGTGAAATTCTTACACGACTCTAAACAATCAAATTAATCTATACTATATATAAAAATACGAATAAGGGAAACTTTATGTTTTCCAATTATACCTTTTTTTTCAAATATATTTCTAAATTGTCATTATTAAATAATATTTTAATTATTCCACTATTAAAATAATAAATAATGGAAATTTTGATTATCCTCATTAATTAAATAGATCCAACGTGACCAATAGGGATGCCCCACATCATCTTTAGCATATGAAATTTTCGTCCAAAACATTCCCCCAGTCGGTTTAGGAGAAGATCAATTCTGTCCAGAAATTTCAAGAGTAAAATCGTCCACCAAAACGGTAGGATTAGGTCTCGAGATAAAAATAAAAGTTGTAGATCTCGGAATCCTCTTTTCAACTGTACCTCATTTGCATTTTTCTGAGCTCTGAATCAAAAGTTATGAATTTTCTTTCAAAACTGCTCTTGTGAAGTTCTCCTTTAAGGCTGCGTTTAGTAGAGCGGTGCGGTAGCAGTTCGATTGACACTGTTTAGCAACTATACAGATGAGATTACACTGTATAGGTTAGATTAGTTACTATACAAATGAGACTATTAGAGCAGCGATTGAAACGGAGTTTACACTTAAGTTCCGTATGAGCCCAAAACGGTGGTGAAACGGTCAAACGGTGGTGAAACGGTTACAGATACACGACCTAAATTGGATTTAACAATGTTGCATCATGGCTAAATCATTATTGCATCATAATTACTTATTAGACTTAAACTCCTTTTTCGGGCTCCATATTAACGAATTGGGTCTAAGAATATCAGATTTAGACTTCAAGACATTTGACTTGACGATTTGGACTTCATGGACTCAAACGAGCATAATGGGCTTATTGGGCCGAAATGATCAAATGAGACAAAATAAATAGTTTCTCCAAAATTATCTATACTATATATAAAAAGTACAAATAATGGAAAATTTTATGTTTTCTAATTGTACCCTTTTTTCAAATATATTTATAAATTGATATTATTAAAATTTATTATTTAAAATTTACTTATAAAATTTCAATTTAGACCGAATTATAAGTTTGTAAAATTGATTTTCATTGATGATCATGCAAATTTCTACGAATAATGGGAAACTTTATGTTTTCTGATTGCACTTTTTTTCAATTATATTTCTAAATTGCCATCATTAAAATTTTATATAAAATTATTATTTAAAAATTAATTAAAAATAATTTAGACCGAATTATAAGTTTGTCAAATTGATTTTCGTTGATGAACATGCAAACTTCCTTTACTATTATTTTTTGAATTTAATATTTTACATTTATTTTCAATTTTTTAAATGTAAATAAAAAGGTTAAACTAACACTAACACGTACAATACCATTGTTACTGAAACTCCATCTTTTCGTTATATAATGTTTTGTCGCATTTACTTTGTTCAATTGGAAATTGTTGAGTTAGAAGAGTAGGTGATATTATGATTTTGATTTTCTTGTCTCTGTGTGGTTATCAAAATTTCATAAGATGGTTTTTGTAATTTCATGAGGAGGTTATCAAAATTCCATAGTGTGATTACCAAAATTTCATATGGAAGTTATCAAAATTTCATGGGAAGTTTATCAAAATTAAATAATGTGGTTACCAAAATTTCATAGGATCAGGCTATTAAAATTTCTTAGGAAGGTTATTGAAATTTCATAGTATTATCACAATTTTATAAAAAGGTTATCAAAGAGATTATCAAAATGTCATAACGAGGTTATAAGAATTTCATAGTGTGGTTAACAAAATTTCATAAGGAGGTTACTAATATTCATGGGGAGGTTATAAAAATTTCAAAGTGTGGTTATCAAAATTTCAAACTGTGGTTATAATAATTTAATATGAAGGTTATAAAAGTCTTAATTTCATAAGGAGTACCAAAATTTGATAGAAGGTTATCAAATCTCATAAAGTGATTATCGAAATTTCATAGAGATCAAATTATCAAATTTATAGGAAGATTATCAAAATTTCAAAGTGTTGTTATCAAAATTTCAAAGCGAGGTTATCAAAATTATATAATGTGATTATCAAAATTTCATTGAGGGGTCAACAAAATTTTATAGAGAGGTTATCAAAATTTCAAAATGTGATTACCAAAATTTCATAGTGGTATTTCTGAGAAGGTTATCAAAATTTCATAGTGGTATTTCTGGGGAGGTTATCAAAATTTCATAGTATGATTACCAAATTAGGAAGGTTATTAAACTTTTATTATGGAGTAATCAAATTTCATGAAGGATATCAAAATTTCATATGAAGGTTATCAAAATTTCATATTTTAGTTTTCAAAATTTCATAAGAGGGTTATAAAAATTTCACAGTATGTAGATCAAAATTTCATAGGGAGATTAACAAAATTTCATAATGAGGTTATCAAAAAATCATAAGGAGGTTATCAAAATTTATAGTTATCAAGATTTCATAAGGAGGTTATCAAAATTTTATAGAAAGGTTTATCAAAATTTTATAGGAAGGTTTATCAAAATTTCATAGCGAGGTTATCACAATTTCATAGTGTGATTATCAAAATTTCAGAGTGTGATTACTATGAAGGTTTTTAAATTTTCATAACGTGGTTATCAATATATCATATGGAGGTTATCAATATCTCATAGTGTTGGTTATCAAAATTTCATAGTGAGGTCTTCAAAATTTCTTAGGGAGGTTAACAAAATTGCATAAGAAGATTAAAAAAAATTATAAAAAGGTTCTCAAAATTTCATAGTATCGTTATTGAAATTTCATAAAAAGGTTATCAAAATTTCATAAGGAGGTCATCAAAAATAGTGTAATTATCATAATTTAATAGGAAGGTTATCATAATTTCATATGGAGTTTTGCTACACAGCCTGAAAAATTGACCCAAAATTTGGTCCCTCATGATGTGTTCTTACACGGTTGGTCCAGCAAACTGGTCTCACCACTACTTGAGTGGAGTTTTGCTACATAACATGGGATGACTAGCCATGACACGTCATGGAGGACAAAATTCAGGTCAATTTTTTGGGCTGTGTGAAATTTCCCTTTCATATAAATATTTTTTTAAACATGTTGCCTCACGTGCAACGCACGTGAAAGTTAAAACTAGTAAATTATAAAATCACTAATCATAACAAATAATTTGTTGGATCCAAGCTTGAGTACTTGGGCCAGCCAAGAGTCTCGAGCCTAGAGCAAGATTTTGGGCCGGAATCATACTAGCCCGGTTGCAAATGGGCTAAAATTAGTATTGGGCTAGCTAAGTAATTACAGAGGAGATTAGTCAAATTAAAGGTCAATTAATTGTTCCAATATAAAATTAGTTAATGTAAGTTACTGTTGTTAACTGGTAGGGAAAACATGTCAATCAAGTTAATCCAAGTTAATTAATCAGAGGAAAATTTGCCATAATCTATAGGAGGTTTAAACTTAATCAAGAAGGCTTACAACTTAAGCCTTTGGAGGGATATTTGAACTTGATCATGAGCAGTTCATTCAAATATAAATAGAAGAAATGACGAGGAGGAAGAGGTTGGCAAAACATTTGACCAAAATCGTCTATCCTAGTTGTATATAAAAGGAAGAGGTTGGTAAACCATTTGACCAAAGTCGTCTATCCTAGTTGTTAGATTAGTACTAAGATCATTACGAGTATTGTTAATTTAGAGTTAGTTGTAGTTAGATCTCTCGTCCTCGATTCCATTTCGTAATTCACTTCTCAAGCTTGTCTTGGTTGTAATTGTTGGGATTTTTGCCCCAAATTCTAATTAGATTTGATTGGGATTTTTTAGAAATTTTGATTGGTAGACAAGAATCCTAACAGAAAAGAGATTATTGGAGTAGAAGTTTGTGTTAGTATAAATAAACAGTTCAAGGATACACTACACCTCTGGGTGTTATGCGTTTTGGGTTGATTAGATTTAAGAGTTTACTAGAGAAATTATTATAATTGGTGATTGTAATTGATTGATTTGATAGTGGAGATTTGGCATAGGTCCACAAAAAATTTTGATTTGTTATTTCCGCTTTAATTATTTTGTTTGATTAATTCATGTGATATTCGTAATTACAATAGTGATCAGGGTTTAATAAATTGAATTTCCCTTTCATTTTGATTCGATTATTGCATTATGACATCTCCCCACTCTTGTAAGTAATCATCAAGGGTGAGAACCCTTAGTGACTTATTTTCCATCAAACAATCTTGGCACGCCTAGAGGGACACTAGGGAGTTGTTGTCATGCCTCCAAAAACAAGGCAAACAACTAACGAAATGGAATAGATTTCCACTTCAAATGTGTGCCTGCACCTGAGGATAATCAGGCAGTACAAAGGATTGATACAAACATTGAGAGAGTGTTTGGAAAAAAACTAGCTCGAACTCTACAAAACAAACAATAGCAGAATAACGTTCGAAGAGCACAGGAGCAGATAGATAGGAAGTGATTCTAGTATAAACATTATAGTAACTGTTGTCTTTAATCAACTAAAGAATTTTTACCTAAATCAGGTTACCTTGACAAGTATTATAGCAGATAAGAAGCTCTAACTAAGTTTTCATGATTATACAATGAACTATCTAATCTCTTATTATTATAAAATTACAACCAGAGCTGGGCCTTACTCAGTCACATTGAAGATTCAACAGAATTCAGCTGAGTGAACAACCAAACAAGTGTCTTGTTCCAACTCTCAAGCAAACTTTGAAGTCCAGGGACTACTGCAGGAAAAGTTTTCCAAAGATGCAAGACTGGAAAAGTTTTCCAGGGACTATTGCTCCATTTTTTTTTAATCCAACTAGTGGAAAGATGCCGCCAGTTGAGGAAAATGAATGAAAGAAATCACATTAAAGAGTGTCAGAGATTATGTTTGCAGCCTAAGTAAAACTACTACGAATATTCACACAGCAGCGTATCTATAATGATGTACAAGTACTTACTGATAGCAATCATAGAATTTTAATCCAAAATTCTAAAATCACAATAAATGGAAGAAATTGCTTTTACCTGATATCATGCTCCTCTGCTGTTAAGAAGGCTACAACAAATATCTGAATTATCTACCAAAGACCCTTACAGATAAAACGGATTCTTAAAACACAAATGAGGAACTTCATTGAATACAATTATCTAGATACACAATAAGAATGATCAGAAACAAATATCTTGAATATAAATGATAGCTAAGTAGTCAATTAAAAAATATTTTATTGTCTACAATATTGTACAACTACAATTATACCAAGTGCTCATTGAGGAGCAATACTAGCAAAAGTGAAGCAGAGGTCCTGATCTTGAACTCTATAATTATTGTAGCTCGAGGAGCAGCCACATGTGACGTAGGTATTGCAGAAGAATGCAACATAGTAGGAGGTAATCTTCTAATTTTAATGTGGATCTACGAGGCAACTTTATCAGATAACAACCATAATTTACTTTGACTGCATGGGTATAAAGCTGATAATTACACTAAGCTCTACGTACCCAATATTTAGGTACCCTCTTCAGTTACTCTTTAGTTTTGCATTTGCATTTCCTTTGGAGCTCTGTGAGTTCCTGCGAAGATCAGGTTTCTCAGTAGGCATAATTTATTATCCTTTTACTGCAGCACCAGTCATACACTACATATGGTTGCCTCCTTTCTCATTTGAACATATTACACGAAATAAATTACTTTTATAATATTGTGCAAAGAGCAGGCAAAGGGGATTTCTCTCCATGTATTCTAAGAGATTAGATACACTTCTCTCTGAAAATCAGATGGGCAAATTTTTCAGACAAGTGTAGCACATGAGTACCTGAATCTGGCTCTGAAGATATTTTACATACTCTACCGCTTCTTCTAGCATGTCTGCAGTGTTTGTTTGCTGCAAGATACGGGAAGGAAAATTACCGAATCAAATATTGTAAGATACAACTCTTGATATACTTCAAAAGAATTATTCACACATTGACATTTTACGGGGAAAAAATCATTTAATTAAAAAACTCAGATGGTGCGGGATTGATAGGCATCTTCTTTAGCTTAAGCATGAGGTGATGGAAAACTCAGTACATCACTTAGACCAAAGGCTTATGAGAACAGGTTTGTCTTCATCTAACCTAATTTACTTTTCTCATTATACTCTTCTAAGGCGGAATATTATTCATAGTGGCAAAATATGACTAAACTTAGTAAAACAGAGCAATCAGCCACCACTTGGTCTTCTTTGCACTCAGCCTCTTTATCAAAGCTTCCATTTTCTTGAATCTAATAGCACTGCCAAAATCACAACAGTAATTACAACAAACTAAGCCTTTTCCCACTGATCACTTTAGTAATAAAAAGAGCGGTAGTTTGGAATGAACTTGTAAGAAACAAAAATCTAGACCCTAAACCTTTGAAGATGCCTTTCAATAAGGTAAGATGACAGAATGCAAATTTTCATGGTAGTTTCTACTAAGATGCAAGCAACTCAAAAAATCAGTATGGCCTTGGACCCTTTAACAATGGGACGGTAAACATTCTCTCTTTTACACTTTTACCTCATTTATGTATGGTCTCGCTTTTATCTATCAACAAAAGGTCCAAAATAACAAGCTGAGTTGATTGTGAATGGCCAAAAACTAATTATTCTCAACCTAGTTTTACCTTCAGCCTCAGATTATGAGACTAAGAAATTCCATCCTTATCGAGTTCAACCTTGTAATAACCAGAGAATAAACCACAAAAAGTTGAGACTTATATGAAAATGCTGTCCTTGCTTCAAAAACCTAAAAAAGTTCCATATCTTATGAAGATATTGCATGATGGAATAACCAACAACATAACAAGTACTTGTCTAATAGATGTCTAATATTGATGCATTTTATAGGTGCCAATTCCATATAGTTTATGCCTTATATAATCAAAAGGAACATAAATGGAGGAAATATGAAAAGATTTACTGCGATTGACTTAAAGGTTTGATTCCCCCATTGCTACATCTAACATCTTACTTTGAAATTGTCAATGCAAGTATCAAGTACCTCCTTATACATACTTGAGGCACCCTCTCTCACCCTCTAAATCTAAGGCTGGATATAATCGTCAACTTTGTCTTTGGGCCAGCTCATATAAAACAACATTGGCGAAATTGAACTAGTAATTTCTTCGTAAACCTTAACCAATTTGAGACATAAAGAGAGAGAGGGGGAGAGAGAGAGAGAGAGTTTTGAACACCATTAGACAAATTTATAATTGCAAGCACAAAAGGCACAGAAAATGATTATGCTATTTAATATACGCTTCTGTATCATTTATGCATTTGACTCAGATGCATCAATGCATTTGGCATCAAACTTATTTGAATGTCACTATTAATTAATATATAGGTTCTGTAAAACACTTAAAGAAGCTCTCTCCTCCAAGGAAACCTTAACTTCTCAATAGAACTTGATGCTGAAAAGTAACTTGCCTTATCCATGTTGGGTACAAGCTCCTGAAGCTTTCTGATGCGGTCACTAATTCGCGTTCTCCGAACCTAACCAAAATGAGTAATACATAGTTAGAACCAAAACCACACAAAATTTTATCAACTTAGGGAAGTAGTCATAAATGAATAGATACACTAACCCTTTCTGCAATGCTGCGAGGATGAGTAGCACAACCACGCTTTGCACGTACCCTGCAAGGTACTGAATCCTCCAAAAGCTTCTCCATATCCACATCTATCAAATTACACACCCCACCACTTTGCTCTCCTTTCTACCCAAAAAATTTAAAGAAAAAACATAATTCAAACTAAAGTCAAAGCATATATGATTTTGCTAAAAGGAGTAATATAGTAAGTTTCTCCCATTTGGCCAGAAATGGATAATTATCTAGTTGGTCAGCTTTGAAAACAAAAGTAGGAAGCCTCAACCTACAGTACTATTAAAAGAAACACTTATGAATATTATAGGGATACTAAACACTTTCCTTTTACAGGCAAAGTTGAAAGACAAGCAGAAACATATAGTACTTCACTAACCAACAACCAAAAAAAAAAAAACCGAACAACAGCCACTGGAAGTTGATATATATATATATATATAGTATTCTTATCTCTTACCAACTGAGACTGAAACTTGGTAGGTGAGAATTGGGAATCAGGTTCTCTATTCCGCTTAGAGGAGGGAGAAACATCAATACTTGGCGATAAATAGTCATAATTTGGAGGAATTCCAAAGTTAGAGAAGTAGGCATCAGAGGCAGCGGCAGAAGTGTTGGCAAGGAAATCAGCTGGAGAACTATTTTGCCTTTGGAAACCAGTCGGTGGTTCATCGAACAAGCCAGTTGGATCGCCTGAATTGGGAAATCGAGTTGCTGTTGAATTTGAAGTGAGTAGCTGAGTCAAGCACTGGTTAGGCTTTAAAAGGTCCTCCTCTCCTTCCTCGAAAAGGGCTTCTAACCAGGTGGCTGGAGCTGAGCGGAAGCGGGCGAGTCCACCTCGACTCACTTCACCACCACCACTAGAGCTGCTGCTTCCGCCAGGCGTCGGTTGCATCTGCGACCTCGCTTTTTCTTCCTCTGTTCTCAACCTCTTCAGCTTCAGCCTTCAACGGAGTAAAGAGGAACAAAAAATTAAAACTTTTTTTTGAAGAATTTATTTCCTTTACCTTTTAAAAGTTTTTAGCGAAAAAAAAACCCCAGATATTAAATCTTGTAGCAAAACAAAAAATAAAATAAAATCACAACATATATATACTATATACTATATACTATATACTATATACTATTATTTTTAGTTACTAGTAAAATTACTAAAATACCAAACTGAGGATTAATATGGTGTCACCTTTTGACTTTTTTTGGTCTTTTCTCACTTTTCGGATTACTAAAACGCCCCTCTATGAGTTTCCTCCTTCCTTTTCCTACTACCTTTTTTGTAATTACTCATTTACCTTTCTTAATTGTTTTTAATTAATGTTCCCTATTTTCTTCTTTCCTCTCACCAACCCAGCTGCTGCTTCCTTTCAACTCCCCAGTGCTGATCAATCTTCAGGTTTGGCAAAAATCAAACACTTCATTACTCTCATATGTTTTCACCTTCACATCTCTTTCCTTTTTCTTCTCCTTCCCCATCTCTTCACCATGGACCGTTCAATGTTTTTCCCTTCTGAATTAAACCACCATTTCTTCAATGCGTCTATTATTATCCAATTAACACCATATTCTATTACATCTTTGCACTTCCTAATACTCACAAATAAAAGCATGTTCTTTGACATTCTTAGTTTTGCATGTCTAAAAAGTTAGTTTACAAAGATTTATGGCAATAGCAAGAGACAATATTAAAACTAATTCATTTAAATTGCATTTTTACTGCAACCTTATATAATTTAATCAATTAATCAAGCACCACTCTAGAACAAAGAATATCCGTGGACCTTATATAATTTATTATATTAATATCCTTATTCAATCAGTTAATCAAGCACCACTCTAAAACAAAAAATGCCCGTAGCGCTAGCGCGGGCTAACATGACTTGTATTTAATTATTTTTATATATAAGGACATATATCCCTTTGCAGTATTTTTCTCCAAACATGATTTTCGACCATTGATTAGCACCAGATGTGAATTTCTACTACAAAATCTTTCAAAAAGAAAGATCCAACGGTGATTAAGTAAAACATGTAGAGGCCATAAGCTTAGAGCTGGCAAAATGAACCCAAAACCCGAAATCCGTCCGAATCCGCCCAAACTCGAACACGAAATTACCCGAGTTGACCAGAAAAGTCAACATCCCAAATCCACCCGAACCCGAAATTACCCAAATCCGAGGGAGTCCGAGCCCAAATCCGACCCGAGATCGAGCCTGATCCCGACCCGAGCCCGAACCCAAAATAATTTGAATTTAATAATAATTTATAAAATAAAATATTTTATTAGTTAGAAAAAAATATATTTCCTTTTAATATTAAATAAAACTATTATATATATGAATATTATAAAGTTTATATAATAAACTCACAATTAAATGATTCATTTATCAATATAAAAAGTACTAAACTACTAAATATATATAATTATATATATATATATAACTTATATAACTTAAAACAAAAGGTTAAAAAGTACCTTATAACTAATTAAAGTATAATTAATTAAATACATGACCATCAGGTATTTGGCCTGATGGTAGAGTATTGAACTCTTAGTTCCAGCCTACCTAGACCATGAGGTCTTGGGTTCAACTCTCACAGAATGTGAGTTTGTTTGTAATTTGTTTGTTTATTTGGTAGGTAGGTAGTTTATTTATGGTATAGTTTCTAGTTTGGGTTGTGAATTCTCATTTAGATGTTTGGGCATAGAGATTTATTTGAATTGTAATGAGATTTCACTGGGTTTGTTGGCTCATAGATCAGCGTTTCAGTAATGTAGCTAATCACGTAGCGGTGTACGGGTCTTTCTGTGCGTTTGTAATCCCAATCTCTTCAAAAAATGAAAATGATTCTTATCTCAAAAATTAAATACATGAAATTTTAATTTTCTTTAAACAAATAAAGAGTCTACAGAAGCAGATGATGGAACAGAACCAAAGCTTTAAACCGAAAGTTCTATTCTTATTCAATCTAGTCCCTTATTTTAGTTCAATTCATTCCCCAAAATTCTTTAGTGGTTCAATTAAGGGTCTATCAGTTTTTAATTTGTTTAATTTAAGACTTTCATTTTAATTATTTGTTTAATTTAATGCTTACTTTATTTTAATTTGCAATAATTTAGAATTGATTAACATTAATTAATTTAAATTAGTAATAAAGTATATGTATTTTATATTTAATTCAATTAATTTAAATGTTACACGCCACTTAATAATGGTCGGTGACCATAGTCTTTCTGAAGAATGGTTGAAATTATCTTTATATATAAGGACATATATCCCTTTGTAGTATTTTTCTCCAAACATGATTTTGGACCGTTGATTAGCACCAGATGTGAATTACTACAGCAAAATCTTTCAAAAAGAAAGATCCAATGGTGATTAAGTAAAACATGTAGAGGCCATAAGCGTAGAGCTGGCAAAATGAAGCCAAAATCCGAAATCCGTCCGAATCTGACCAAACCCGAACCCGAAATTACTCGAATTGATCAGAAAAGTCAACATCCCGAACCCGTCCGAACCCGAAATTACCCAAACCCGAGGCAGCCCGAGCCCGAATCCGACCTGAGACCGAGCCTGATCCCGGCTCGAGCCCGAACCCAAAATAATTTGAATTTAATAATAATTTAGAAAATAAAATATTTTATTAGTTAGAAAAAAATATATTTCCTTTAAATATTAAATAAAACTATTATATTTATGAATATTATAAAATTTATATAATAATCATCACAATTAAATGATTCATTTATCAATATAAAAAATGCTAAACTACTAAATATATATATATATATATATATATATATATAACACTTATATAACTTAAAACAAAAGACTAAAAAGTACCTTATAACTAATTAAATACATGGCCATCAGGCATTTGGCCTGGTGGTAGAGTATTGGACTCTTAGTTTCAGCCTACCTAGACCATGAGGTCTTGGGTTCAACTCTCACAGAATGTGAGTTTGTTTGTAATTTGTTTGTTTATTTGGTTGGTAGGTAGTTTATTTATGGTATAGTTTCTAGTTTGGGTTGTGAATTCTCATTTAGATGTTTGGGCATAGATATTTATTTGAATTGTAATGAGATTTCACTGGGTTTGTTGGCTAATAGATTAGCGTTTCGGTAATGGAGCTAATCATGTAGTAGTATACGGGTCTTCCTTTGCGTTTGTAATCCCAATCTCTTCAAAAAATGAAAATGATTCTTATCTCAAAAATTAAATACATGAAATTTTTATTTACTTTAAACAAATAAAGAGTCTACAGAAGTAGATGATGAAACCATTGTTTTTAAAACCGGGCCGCCACTAGAACCGGCGACGGTTTCGGTCGGCGGTTTGATCGGTCCGACCGGTTCAACCGCCGGTCCGGTCTGATAAGTGCAATTTATGAAAATTTTTGCCATTTTACCTTTTAAATATTATATAAGGTATATACATGTCACATAAAAGCATTTGGTGCAGTGGCTTAAGTGTGTTTTTTGTTACCCACAAGGTTGTGGGTTCAAAACTCACCACCTTCAAAAAATTTTCCAAATTTTCTCCACTATCAAACCGGTTTTATCCGGTCAGAACTCGGTCCAACCGCTGGTCCAACCGATTTTTGCTCGGTTGTTGACCATGTTGACTAACCGCGGTTCCCACCCCTTTAAGGACCAGACATGCCGGCGGTTCCCGGTTAAACCGGTCCGACCGATCGGTCCGGTTTGAAAACAGTGGATGAAACAGAAGCAAAAAACCGAAAGTTCTATTCTTGTTCAATCTAGTCCCTTATTTTAGTTCAGTTCAATCCCCAAAATTCTTTAGTGGTTCAATTAAAGGTCTATCAGTTTTTAATTTGTTTAATTTAAGACTTTCATTTTAATTATTTGTTTAATTTAATGCTTAATTTGTTTTAATTTGCAATAATTTAGAATCGATTAACATTAATTAATTTAAATTAGTAATAAAGTATATGTATTTTATATTTAATTCAATTAATTTAAATGTTACACGCCACTTAATAATGGTCGGTGACCATAGTCTTTCTGAAGAAGGGTTTTCATTTTTCAACAAGTGGTTGAATTTTCGAAACTCTCTGAATGTCTCTATGGATGAGACAATCTTTTGCTATTAATCATTTGTTAGTAATTTTTAACAATTATTTAATCTTTATATATATTGAAAATAATATTATATTATATTATTATATTATATATTATCAATAAATTTATAATATAAAAGATAAAACAATTATTTTTATTTAAAAAGAACTTACACTTGAACCGAATGAACCAGATCCAGCTTATGATAAGCTCGCAACCTCATTATTTTCTTCACCGTAACCTCTGGAAATAAGGAGTTTCAGCCTTGAAGTTTTCATTTCCAGATGCAGAAGGGTCACGTGATCGTCACTTCCCGATAAAAATATAGAGTACAATGTGCGTCGATTTCACCGACAAAAAACGCTTGGCAGACTTTTCCCTGATGCGAGTGGATTACATAAAGTATTTTGGTCGTGTTCATGGGCAAATATTGGTTGCTTCATGTGGCAAAATTTAAGGAGTTGCAAATTTGCACAAATTTAAGCAAAAAAGAAAGTTGGCTCATTGATTCATGGGAGCCGGGCCCGGGAAGGTGTAGAATTTGATTTTTGGCTATTAGTTTATTATTATTATTATTATAATATATTATATTATATTATATTATATTTTTTAAGAGGAAATTCAAATTTCATTGATATTAATAGTTATGATCACACACGTGTAGAGGTAGTCCGCATCAAATATAATTAGCCCCTAAAACACAATCCACATGAGCTACATTATGTGCTAAGCGATTAGCTATTTTATTGTCGTAATGTGCGGGTCCGGGGAACTCTATCGCTCCGACTTGAATAACAGGAGTCGCCACTAACCAATTTCTAGGTGTGATTAGTCACCTATTTACCATTAAATCCTAGTTAGGTCTCATGCTTGGTAAAACCCTAACTAAACTTACTGGTCTGATCTTCTAACCTAAATCCAGATTCGGGAGTCCATTACGTTCAGAGAAGGATTAGCACCCCTGAGACGCCCGTCAAATGACGGTACCATTAATCTAACCAGATTCTATGTGGGTCAAAATGTAATTGGTTCATTTTATCCTAATCTTACTAATTAAAAAAAATATTAAAATAAAAATAAAATAAAAAAGTAATAGATAAATAAATAAATAAATAGAAAAATAAGTAAAAATAATAGATAAATAAAAAGATAAATAGGTATATAGATAATTAGATAAATAGGTAGGTAAAAAAGTAGATAATAGTAAATAAATAGATAATAACTAAATTAATAAATAAAAATATAAATAGTAAATAAATAAAAAAATCTTTTTAGTCTTTTTTGTGTCTTTTCTCTAATTAATGCATGTATGCAAATGATGAATGCAAAAATCAAATTATTAGACCAATTCACGTAGTCTTGGGTTATTGAAAATTCTTTTCAAGATATATGCACGGAACTCCGAAGCATCCCGAAAGAACCCTCTCATCCTCAAAGACATTCAACGAGTCCCGAAAATTCGATCACTCGTGAAAGCCCCTTATTTGGAAGACTATGATTATTGGTTATTTAGTGGCATGACAATTAATAAATCACATATAAATTAAAATGCATAATTAAACATGAATGCATATGACCTAATCCTAATTTGGTTTTAATTAAAATAAAATTAAATCTAATTAAAATTGAAATATAATGAATTATTGAGCAATTAAAACTAATGCTAAGTTAATTATGAAATTAAACCATTAATTTAAACAATTAAGAACCCTAATTGCATGAATTAAAATTAAACAAACCCTTAATTGCATGAAAAACAAACTATTGCATACCCAAACGAATAAACTAAAAAAAAAGTAGCCAAACTGCATTAAATCTCAAATTAGATTGAATATCTAGAAAAAAAAAACAAAATTAAAGAAATAGGACCTAATTACACAAATTCAGGGACTTACGTGAACACGGGTTAAACTATCAGGCTTTATGTGCATGTATAACAACTAAAGGGACCCAATTGCATTAAAATAGAAACTGTAATTATTGCATAGGAGAAAAGATGACCAAATCGCAAAGATTACATACTAGTTACCCAAATCTAGACTAAAACCGAAAAAGCAAACCAAACAAATTAAGCAAATCTGGATTTAAACGTACAAGATAATGGCCTGATAAAAAAAAATAAAAATTTAAGAAAACAATAACCAAGAACAGGGATTTTACCCAACAGAAAGAAAGTGATGATTTGGTGATTTTTCACAAACTTTGGGCGACATGCTTGTCCCCTTTTTACTCTTTTTCTTCTTTTCTTTACTATCTCTCGTCTCTCTCTTTTTTTTTTATTTTTTTTCTGCCAAATTTCTTTTCCTCCCAAGAATTTTCGGCTCTGACCAATTTTTCAAAACTAAAAATATCTCCTCCCTCGAAATTCTAGACTTAATTAGCTTTTTATCCCTAGACTCATTCCCTTTTTGGATTTGGGCTCAATTTACTTGAGTAAAAATAAACCCACTTACATAGATCATAAAAGAAACATGAGCCTAAACCTGGGCTAAAATAATGGGATTGTCCCAAAAATAATTAAACCCAAATTTCGGTGTCTACACCTATTGACATACTTAAAAGAACAGAATGAGAAATAAGATACAAGTAAATGAATGTGGCTAATCAAAGAACCCCCTTCCCACAAAGAGGGATTGCTCCTATTAATTTCTAAAATTGCTAATGAACAATCATTCTCCACTTCACATCTTGTATAACCATGGTAATGAGCAAGTAACAACCCAAACCTAATTGCGTAAACCTCCACAAATAAGACGTTTGGCACCATATCAATCCTTCTTGTACCGGAAATCAAAATACGCCATTTACTTGATAAAATGCCGCATCCGTATTAATCTTTACCAACCCAGGAGTTGGAGGACGCCACACCTGCTGTTCCATGCAATTTCATCGAACAGCTCGCCTAGTCAAGACTTCGAACTCGCCCATAAATCTGTTGGCAGTCGTGCAAAGAGCTGTACGGAGTTTACAGACCTGCTCATGGAGTGCCTTATTCCGATTAAACCAAATCATCCATAGTACGATGCACATAATATCCAAAGAACTCAACT
Organism: Corchorus olitorius; assembly: GCA_001974825.2. Lineage (NCBI taxonomy): Eukaryota > Viridiplantae > Streptophyta > Magnoliopsida > Malvales > Malvaceae > Corchorus > Corchorus olitorius. Next base: position 29,932 of record AWUE01011333.1, on the reverse strand, counting down.
GACTTGCTTTAACCAATAAACGCTCTCAAAAATCCTCCCTATCAGACTATGATATGAGATACACAGGAAGCCATGGGCAAATAATGTCCCATACACTTCGACTAAACGCACATTAAAAAAAGACATGGTAAAGAGATGATTCCACCCCGCAACTGCAATTGAGTCTTAGTTGGCAATATACCATAGACAATACGCCACATGAAAAGTTTCACTTTAGGGGCAACATGTGCTCCCCAAATCAATCGCCAAAGTGTTGACCTTGCTCCCAAATCTGATACTTCTTTTCCAAGAAGACTTCTCGCGACATGATAACCATTCCGAACAAAATAATTTCCATCAGTGGAGTGATTCCATATCAAAATATCTGGGGCTGATAAATGCAGGGGTACACATAGAATCTGATTGACATCCTCATCTACAAATAGTTCATGCAACAAATCCACGTCCCAATACCCATTATTATCAAACAAAACTGATACAGGATTAGATTGCAAGACTATCCCTGGCCGAGCTTGTGGTTGGTAAGTAGGTGGTTTTGCCACCCATCCGTCTATCCAAATATCAACATTATGACCATCACCAATTCTCCAACGAGAACCGTGCCTGATTACTTGCGTTTCGCCGCAGGTTGAGTTTAAATTTTAGTGTTGATTTTTGTGGAAGATCATTCTTTCTAAGTGGTTTAATCCATGATGGTTTTAAAAATTAGAAGTCTCATTTTCCATTTTTGAATGATTCCATTATATCAAGATTGTCATTCATTGATCACTTAGTAATGCAAACACAAAATGGGAAAAGGCTTATATTAAGTAATTCAGGTGACAGTGATCAATGTGATCTTGCTTGCGTATTCAATGTGGGAGTGTTTGCTTTCCATTTACAGATGAATTCTATCGTAAAATTTACCATTTTTGGTGCAAATATGTTTGCAAAAGATAACCGAGAGGCTGGTGTATTAAGTCTTCTCTTTTTATCATTTTGACTTTCTGTACAACTGTACTTGAAAAGACAACATCTCCTATATATATCTCTTGCTAACATGATGTTCTTCATTAAAGAAAATACATGTTGCATTCTCTGTGATATCAGCATGCTAGCAACACTGTGTTAATGTACATTGATCTCACATCATATTATAAAGAGATTAAGATGATGAAAAAGAAAAGTATGGAAAGAAATTTTGAAGAAGTATACACTACAATATTTCTGATCCAACTGTCAATCAAACGGAAAAACTGTGAACTTACTTTATAATCTATATATGCCTCTCTATCTTAGTCCTATGCTTTTTAACTCCAGAAAAGAAGCAGCAGAACATGTTCTCTTGGAAGCTTGAGTTTTTCACCTCAATGCATCCCTTTCTTTATTCTTCGTGCCCTCTCTTGATTTTCTTCTGTGTTTGGCTTAGATGCACACCTTAAAAGCAGCAAATTCAGGTACAAAAATAAATTTTTACTTTAATACATGAGGACTGTCAAGATGCTCCATTTCAGCAACATTAAAGTAAAAATGCCATTCAATCCTGTAAATTCTACTTTCACTCTGTATTTAAAAGCAAAAATAGTGAGAATTAGTAACCATGATCTGCTCCATTAAGGTAAGATAGAAATATAAAACTCATACAGTTTGAGGTAAGATAGAAATATAAAAAAACTCATACAGTTGAGTTCCTACCTACTAAGGAGATTTTAGTGCTCTCAACATGTTCACCAATGTTCAAGCTTCCAAACTCATCTATAAATTTACGAATAGACATTGAAACAAAAACTTATGGTAATTATGGTTTTCTAGTGGTATTTTAGTAACTTACAGAGGAAGAACTAAAGCAATTTGGAAAACTATATTGAGAGTTTCTTGAAAGCTGACCAATAAGGAGAAATTTTACGGATGTTACCTTAAAATCTGAAACCGATTAAGCCTACCCCGTTGCAGCTACTTTGAATCTATAAAGTTTATCAGAAAAACTTGCATACCATGTAGAACTCTAAAACTATAGAAGTAGATATGATACATGTGCAGTAAATTAACCAAACATACATTCAAATGAAAAGCAAAGAAAACAACCTTTGTCCAACCAACCAAACATCCAAAGGAAATATACATGTTTGCCATGGGTGAAGAAAGGTTACCTTGCATTCAAGAATGCCACTGGTTGAATCTGTAGTAAACTGAAAGGCGAAAAACAAATGATTGATAAGCGAAGAAGCGAACAACAACCTAGAAAAAAAAAAGAGACAGAAAGGAAAAAGAAAGTCTCCACATAAGTAGTCGAGATTATTTTCAATCCTTAAATTAATCTTGATTTTCATTTCTCTCTTAGATAGAAGCTCCACCCCAAGACTGGCTGACACAAACCGACAAAACAAAAATAACACTTCTATCAAATAAAGGAAAAAGAAGAAGAAAGAAAGAACACCTCAAACTGTGACTTCAAGCAATCTGTGAATGGTATGTCCACATGGCAGACAAATAAAAACTGCACATCCCATTTCAGGTTTAGCCAAATAGAAACTTATAATTAAATTATGGAAAAATATATGGTACTAAATTAGCTAAAACAGTTTGTATTTGCTTCCTCTGATTTCATTTTCATTGTAAAATTATATTGATAAAAAATGATGACAATATCTACTAAATTAGCTCAAATGAAAACTTCAATTTTAGGTTTACATTAGCACTAATAAAGAAGAAAACAATCTCCTGATTGATCATATACATACTGAAATGTTGCAAGTAGGGGCAGATTTATATTGAATTGAGGGTGGCCATAAGAACTTTTTTTAAAAGAAAAAAATTGAGAATTTACTATATCTACTAAATTAGCTCAAATAGAAACTTCAAATTTAGTTTTACATTAGCACTAATAAGGAGTAGAACAAACCTCGACTCCAGTATTGGCTTGAAATTCATTAAAGGAATTCCTCTATTGTACAATGTGATCCCCTGGCGGAAGATTTCAAGAGCTTTTCAACTCCAAATCTGCAACTGTACAATAAATGAGTGTAAGGCATAAACTATTATTAGAGAACATGTTAAATAAAATATTAACTGCTCATTGCAAAACCTACCACCTCAGATTGGGAATAAATATACTAAAAGCTCTCCTATAATGATGGATTAAAATTTCCTGAAAACACAAAACACTATCAAACACTGAAGTAAATAACTACATTTAAAAGGAAGAAATGACATGAGAGTTAAGACCTACAAAAGAAAGGAAGATCTATTCCCTGTCAATTTTTCAATTCACTGAAATACAAAATAGTTTGCCTCCAGCACTCTTAATTGCCATGCTTAGGTTGCCTGATCAAACCTGTCAAATCAAATTTGCAACACAAATTAATCAGCTATTTATTTGTCACATTTTAAATTCTTTTGAAGATTTTAAAGCTTATCACATTCTCAATTTTCTTTCAAACGTAAGACAAACAATTTTGTGTAGAAGAACCATTGTTAATTCAATCTCAATATACTTGCTTTACATCAAAAGGAATATTGTTTTACTTACCTCAGAGCAGTCATTATAATGCCTTTTGAGATCCATTACATTTCCCAACATAAATACATAGACCTCGAAATTCCATTTGATCCATTGGAAACAGAGTTGATAACAAACAAACATGAAAAGGTGCGTATATGCAATAAGCTTTGAGCAAAGAAAAACAAAATATAAAAGGATACCTTGGCAATGAGGGATTCATAATATGGCTTTACCTCTTCAACATCAATCAGAACTTTGCTCTTTTTGGTCAAGGAAATTCTCTCCTGCTAGTAACATTATGAAGCCAATATTACTAAGAAATATAAGTGAAAGCTAAAAGAACCATAACAAAATCATAAAATGAGAAAGCTTTACGAACAGAACACGTTGCAATGCACAACTTGATCACTCATCGGATAACATGAAATCCTAAAAGACAAACATGTGAAATGTAACAACCTTTTAAATTTGGTGGACATTAAAATTTGGGGTATTCAGAACCAAAACTTGGTAATTTTACCCATAGGAAGTGGAGAAGTTTTGGAAAGAAAGTTACATGAGGTTATGATTCCATTTGGTTTTGTGTTCAAAGCTCTGACTAAGGCAGAAATGATGGAACCAAGAGAATTTGGGGACGGGGATTGCAAAGAGGTCTTCCCGTATCATGGCTTGGTGCATGGAATTTGCCAATGTCCCGAGTTTGGAGGGAAGTTATAGAAGCTGATGGATGAAAGTCAAGTAGAGTTCTATTCGGAAAGAAAGCAGAAAGAGATAGATGTGCTTTTTGAACAAGGTTACCAACCATTTGTCCTAGGTTTGCCTACAATACAACCAGTTCCTTTGACGCATTATGTGGCAAAACCTTTTCAGCCTTTCATTCCCAAGCCACCGACGGTGTTACCATCACACTTACAGTCCCCGGTTTTGGTAGTGATACCTCCTCGGCCGTTTCACTATGAAAGCAGTCACCAAATACCCTGGAAGTATGATTGTAGTTTCAGCATGCTTCAAGGAAGTAGGGATTCAACGAATGTATCGGGAACAAGTGGAATGACCCGAAGTGGGAGAATCTATTCCTAGATATAGGCCCCCCTGCTTAAAACAAAGGAAACGAAGTCATGGATGAGTCAGTTAAGGAAAAAGGACAGCTTTCCGGGGAACAAAGTGTCAAAGAAGCGGTAGCTAAGCCGATGCCCAGTCGCGAGGCGGAAGAGTTCCTCAAATTCATTAAATACAGTGAATATAGTATGGTCGATGCTTTGAGTAGGCTTCCAGCCAAGATCTCCATGTACCTCAAAGTATTTCTGTCGCTGATTTGGATGGGATAGCAAGGAACATCGCTGCCGATGGATTTATAACTTTCTCCGCGAATGAAATCCCAGAAGGAGGGAGAAATGGGATCAGGGCTCTGCACATTGCGGTCAGATGTCGAAATATGGGTATGGGAGGAGTATTCATAGTGTCGAAACGTTCGAGTCCGGGGAACCCTGCCGAGACAACGTTGGAAAGGGAGTCGCCACTAATCTTTTTTCTAAGGTCTGATTAGCCACCCATCCGATTATTAAGTCTAATATTAACCTAAGCTTGGTGAAGGTAATACTAGACCTAATATAGTCTGCTTAACCAGAGTCTATGGGTTCGGGAGTCATTTACGCTCGGGGAAGGATTAGCACCCCCGAGACGCCTGTCAAATGACAGTACCTCTAGTCTAAACTAAATCTAATGGGCTTAATACTTAGATGGTTGCTCTAAATTTTGATTATTAGAGGAAAAGGGTTATAAAAGAAAATAAAATCATCTTTAAAACAAATGTCGAGAATTCGAAGAATATGATCGAACACCGTTGACCAACTCTATTTCGATTCTCTTTCACTGTTCGTTCTCTTGTTGAATCTTCCGCACCGGGAAGAGGTTTTGAAAATGCTGTGTTAAAACCTTTTATTTTTGTTCTTAAAGTCTTTTATTTTATTTTGAAAACTCCCATTTTAGTCTTCCTAAAATTGGTATGAAAATCTTCTTTTCTTATTGTTTTGGAAATCTTTTTCCATCTTCTGTTGATAAACTAAGTCTGATTTGAATTTGAAAATCTCTATTTAAATCTTAAAACACTTGATTATCAATTTTAATTCATTTTGAAAACTGAGTAAGAGAACACTTGCCTGTTGAAAAATGCTTTTAGAAAAAATGATCTTTTTGTATTTTCTTGATTATGCTTATTCTTAAAGGGAAGAAAAATGAATGCAGATGATGCATGAACTTGTATATTTTAATCATTTGATTAATAAAGAGGAGTTTACTCGAGTCAACTCCTACGAACCTAGCCCGGCCCCCAAGGGATATTCGTAAAAGTTGTTCGATCTCGGAGCGAAATCCCGAGAGGTCGTGCTCATGCACCTTTACCCGGGATTTGCCCGTCATAGTCAAAAACACCACTTTATGGATCGAGACATATAATGGTGGCATGTAATGCAAACAGTCTAAGTATACAAGTGAATATGATATGCATGCAATTAGACTCTACATTAGCACTACTCTAAATTACTAAATTATTACAAAGCAAGACCCGATTAAATTGAAATTAAACCAACTAAAAACAAAATTGAAAGAAACTAGGGCTTCAGGGCCAAATTGGACAAATTGGGGACTTTTCTGCACATCAAGTAAACAGTTAGCAACATTCAGGAGGCAAAGAGCACAATTTGAAAATCAATAATATGAACAAACAATAACTATTGAATTTGAAATGTAAATGCACATGGAATTAAAGTGACTAACCTACTTTATTTTGAATTAATTATGAAAACTATAAGCTAATTAAGCTAAATTAATTCTAACCTTTTTCTTTTTCTTTGTTACTCAATTTTTCAATTTCATGATTTAATGAGACTAAGGCTAATATTAAATTAATTACCAGTTCTGATTTATTTCAAACCAATTTAATTTCTAATTACTAAGAAATGAAAAGGACTATCCCAAGGTTAGTTAAAAACTATCTAATTATAAACCTAGTCCAAAATATAAAATTTGAAGCCCAAATGAAATGACCCAATAACTAGTCCAAATAACTAACTAAAACCTGAACAAGCCCAAAAACATTAAGATAAACAAGGCCCAAAAGCTTACAAGGGAGATGGGTCATCCGAATGCAAAAGGATAGTCACCGGGTCTGGAGTGGATTTTCGGGTCGGGTCGTAGGATTCCATATATATAGGACTTTCCTCTTCATTTTAAACACTTCCAAACCCTAGCCGCCATTGACCTTAGCCGAATTTCGCCGCCACCGTCAGATTCGCCACATCGGAGTGAAATTCAACCGTAAATGGAGCTCAAAAGCTCCAAATCCCGTTCCCTCTGCTTCCTTAACCCAGATCTGGTCTTTGCTTGACCCGATGAAGCCTCAAATCCCTCAAATCTCCTCTTAACCGAAACAAGATATGTCCTCCGATCTGCAAATCCCTCCGTCCGATGAGCTCGAGCTTCAGGTATGTTGTTCTTCACATTACCCTCCTCCTTTACACTGTTGGAATTTTGTAACTGAAAACCCCAGGTTCTAAATCCTAAAACCGAATCTTTTACTGAGCCCCAATTTACCTTTTTCCGGCGGCAACCTCCCACTCAGAGCGCCCTCTAACTCTCCTCTTCTACACTACTAAGTTAATTTCACCAAAACCCTTTCCATATGAAAATCTCCAATTTTATTTATGAACCATCCCCCTTAACTTAACTTTCGAGAGAGAAAGATCGTTTCTGTGTGTATTTGGGTAGGCCTTTTTAGTGAGGAGATGAGAGTTTTTTTTTTTTTTTTTGATGAAAGGGAGAGGTGACTCTGTGTATGTTGAAGAATGAATCTTAAGAAGTCAGGGGGATCCTATGAATGGGAGTCATGGTGTCTTCTTTTGTTTGAGGGGTCGATGACCTGTTATTGCTGTATGTGGAGAGGGTTTCTAGAATCTTTTGTGTGGTGAGTGTGAGGATCCTTGAGAGAGACTGTGGGAGAAGATACCAATGTTTTTGAGAGAGAGGCTATCAACTTGTGTGTGTAGAGAGTGTATTTCGAGAGTGTGTGGTTCTATTCAAGGGGGAGCGTGAATCAGGAGAATGGGAATCAAATGGGAAGAGAGAGAATCCGTCAGTGTGCTGTGTATCATTTCTTCTTATCCCCTTTTTTACTATAACAACTTTTTTTTTGTTTTTTTGTAAGCAGGTGAAGAAGATGGGGATGTGGAGAAGTGAGCTGTGTTGAGTGAGTCATCACTGGTGAGCTGGCAAAGGTAATTTCTCTCTAAAAATATAACTAACTGAGATTGGGTTTGAAGATTAATCTGCTGTGTTGTTGTGTAAATCACCTGTTACTCGCACCTCCTTGTAAAAACTGCTTTGTTTGTGAATTTTGGTCATGAAGTGCATTGTATGATGAGTGCAACCCATTCTTATCATGTTTGTGTTTAGTGCTGTAGAAGAATAATGCAGTGTTTGATTTGCTCTTAAAACATTGTGTTTCCTGTTTTGAACCTTAATGCCTTTTGTTCACATGTAATGCTGCAATGTGTCTAGTACTTGTCTTGGGGCTTAATAGCATGATTTGATTCTGCTGAATTTGCCTGATCCTCTATTGACTGCTTTGGATTTTTGAGTCTGCTGGCTGTTTCAAGATCAATTGCACTTCATTTTTCCTCCTTGCACTTCATTGTAATGCCCCGATGCTGTACATTGTGTAGACTGCCCTGTAATTGCTTAGTTGTCCTGAATTTGCTCCTCTGAACTGTTTACTCTACTTTGCCGCCTTTGTGAGCTCGACTGTTTTGAATTCTTGAATCTGTTTGCTGCTTTTATTGTTTCGGCTTGTGTTCATTGCAGGTTGTTCGACCATCAATCCAAGACTGTCTTGAGCTCGTTTGAAGTCATTTCCACCCTCTGGACATTGGTAGCATGGCTCAAGAACAAGCAAAAAGTAGGCAACTGATAACGAGGAAAGGGAGAATCAAGCTGGAAAAAGAAAGTATGCAAACAGGACCCTTAGTTATCAGGAAAACTACCAACTCCAGGCTAAAAGATGTAATTTGCAAAATATGTATGAACAATGTAATGAATGAACATGACTTGTTTGTGTTTGAATTCTTTATGCAAATGCAATTCACTAATTCTTTTTATTGCTGCAGAAACTTTTAATACATGATAATTGATTGTATGCAAACTGTGGATTGAAATAGGTCAATGCAGGACTCATGGGCATTATGCATATGATTACTCGAATGTACACATGACTAGTAGATAAAATGATGATAAATGGACATGAATATGACCCAAGTGACTAATGTGAAAAAAAAATGCATATGATTGATATAATTAAAGGGATCATGAAAATAAATTGGATGTGAAAATGCCAATTGAAAACTAGACCTGTTACAACAAGGACTTAAGCTATATGATCAATGTGTAAAAATACTGAATCACTAAATGAAGCTAAAGCTATGAGATATGCAAAAATGCCAAAGATGCATATTGTAAGATTTTTTTTGGGTTTTTTAGATGCAATCTAAGTGACCAAAATGAATTAGCTAATCTAAATAAGAGTGGACTTAAAATGACCAACGTGCCCCCTGAATATGCAAATGACCAAAATGCCCTTAGTGTAAAAATGACCAAAATGCCCCTGAACATACGAATGACCAAAATGCCCCTGGGTGACCCTAAAGCCAAATAAGAAACAAATTGATTTAAATTACAGGATACAAGACAAGAATGAGTGTCTACACATAAGCAATGGGTCGGCATTAAACATCATGCCTCTAAGCATGCTGAAAGCCTTGCCAGTAAAACCTACCTACATCCAAACCAATCACATGGTAGTTCGGGCCTTCGAAGGAACCAAGAGAGAGGTCATCAGTAAAGTCGAAATATGCTTGGAGATATGGTCGGTAGCCTTCAAGTTACTCTTTCAGGTTATGAATATAGACCTCTCTTATTCATGCATATGCCGATGTCGGTGACAAGTCCTTTTCCTACTATGATTTGGATTATGCGCAGTCTTAGTAAAACAATGATATCTTTTGATTACGAAGTCCGATTGATGCGATTCAAAGTGTGTTGGAAAGAAACTCAGAGATCTACAACTTTGCTTTGAAGCTCGAGTTCTAGTTCTGTCGTTTTCGATGCCGAAATTGCCCCTGAAGTTGCTGTTTAGAAGCAGTTTTGGGTCAAGTCCGATTTTCACCCAAGTTCAGCCCAAGAAGAAGTTTAAATCAACTTGGAGACTAAGTTAGAAGGCCAATTCGTCTTATGATTGGTTGATATCAATCCTAAGTCTACTAGGAGTCTAAGTTACTCCACTATAAATACTAACCTTAGGTAGAACCCTAGATACAATCTCTAGATACAATTCTTCTACATCTTTTTCTTAGTTTTAGTTTTAGGTTTCGACTCCTCTTTTTGGAGAGAGGGCTGCGATAGCCAGCTCTTGGCGACTAAGGCCAAGATCGACATAGATCTCGTAAGTTAGCTGATGCGCCCAAGGCTTATCATGGACTTGAAGACAAGCATGGAGAGCAAGGGCTGCAAGGAAGCATGAAGATTCATGGAGACCAAGGAGATGTCGATGATCATGTTCCAAGCACCAATAAGATGATATTTGATCCATTAAGCTTACCCAATGGGCCAATGACAAGAGAAAGAGCTAAAAGATTCAAGGATGCACTTATGGGTCTTGTTTGAACTCATCTTGAAGATATGAAGATTATTGAAGTTCAATTGAAGACCTTTGAAGATGATTTGAGCATGAAGAAACCATTTGAAGACAAGTTTCTTACCTTGCTTGCGATTGAGACCTAATTGGGCTTGTTTAGGTCTAATCGGCCTTATAAGGCCTTATTCTATCTTAGATTAGCTTATCTTTATGTTTAGATGACATTAGGATTGGGCCTTGTTTGACTAAGTCCAATCCTTGTTTAATTATGCTTTTGTTATTTATTTTTCCTAGTTGTACTTGGATTAGTTTTCCGTGTCTTTATTTTTTGGGCTTGTAAGGCTTGATAGCCGCCCATATGCTTTTATTAATAGGTCTAGGTCGACCCTTGATCGGTCGTCAGCAAATCATAAAAATAAAATCCCAACAATTACTAAGTAAAGATAGCTAGGGCAAGTAGGGGTCGATCCCACAGAGAGATAGGTTATTATTCTTTTTCTTAAAACAAACAAACAAAATAAAGAAGGTTTTTAAAGTAAAATTAAATCAAATCAAACTAATAATTAAAACTATCTAAGAAAGCAATCAAGGAAATTAAAGAAAACAATTAATCAGAAAGCAGAGAATAAATTGAGAAAATAATTAAGAAACCTCCAACATAGAATTAATATCCCTCTTGACAACAATACCATGGATCATTGATATCTAAAGATTATGAAAACAATGGATAGCTTGCTTGGAATTTAATCCTAAATTACCTTAATTAGATAAAACTCTTGATCTAGTGTGAATTATCCCTTTTACTCTTTAAATAATTACCTCTTGATCTAGTGTGATAATTACTCAAGATTAAAGCATTAAGATCTAGTAATTTACAAGCACAATGGGCAATTAAAAATTGGTCAAAGATTCTTAAATCCCTTGGAAGGAAGATCCTTCGCTTCCAATTGCTACCAAACAACTAAATCCGAAGATCCTTCAAGATTTAATTTAGCTAATGCTACTTAATTTATCAAGAAAGTGCGCGCTTCAATCAATCAAAACAAGCAACATAGAATTCATGCAGAGATATTAAGAAATACCCTATTAATTTTCATATAAAAGCACAAAATCTCACCATGATATAAGTCAAGAGATCAATTAAATTCTACATTGGAGAAAATAAAAGGATTACTCACTCATGAGTTGAGTGAGCATCCAAAGAAAAGAAGAAAAACTTATCTAAGGATGGGAAGTAGAGGGGCCGGCGGCTCCTAGAGCAAAACTCCTCCAAATCTTCAACAATTCTTCAAATAAAATCTCTAGATCTACATGTGTTAAAAACCTAGACCTAAGGTGGCTATTTATAGTGGAAATAACCCTAGGAATTCCAATCCTAATTTGGAAAGGAGTCTAGGACGGTTTAAGGGTCTAACTTGGACTCCAAGTTGGATTAAAAGTCATCCTAGAGTAGAATCCAAGTTAAAATAGGATCCTGAAATTTTGCTGAATTCGTGCAGGGACTTCGACGGTCTTTTTGGACTTGAAAACGGCAGAACTGGGTCTTGGACTTCAAAGGAAAGTTGTAGATCTCGGAGTTAGCTTTCCAACGAGTACTCATGGGCTTCAATTGGAGGTCTGAGCAGAAAGTTATGATTTTTCTACCAAACTGCGCCTGAATCCTATCCTGTTAGGACTAGAATCGGGAATCTACGGGATTTGGATACTTCCTTGGATTTAGGAGTCATTTAATTGGGATTTTAATTCCAATTAATATTTTATATGGGCTGAGTATTTTCCCACATAAATTATCCATAAATACCAAAGCTTGAGAACTTATCCATGGCTTATCTTCAATTAAAGCTCCAATCTTCAATCCTTGCTCCTTGAAATAATTCTTCAAAGTCATCAAATCTCCAAATTAGTCTTCAATAAGTCTTCAAACACGAACTTCGAATCCCCAAATCTATGCTCAAAATTGATTTGCTAAAATCTGTGTAAAAAGTCATCAAAATAGCTCCAAAAGAGGTGAAAAATAACAATTTCTCAATTTCACATCACTTAAGAACTTAAAACACAATTATCATCAAAATAACATATAATTAAGCATAAATAGATCCAAAAACATAGTAAAATAGCCATAAAAATAGGGTTGTTTTTGGCTCGATCAACTCTTTTGCCTATATAAGGGATTCGACCCCTCTTGTAAATATAAGTTAAGTTTTTCAATCAAATTGAGGTTATTCACCTTTGAGAATTTAGCTTCATTGTTCTAGTTTGAACATACTTAGGATCTCTTCAATCTTGTAGAGTCCTAGCAAACAATTAGATAGTGATTATCTAGTTGTGTTTCTTGTGATCTTAGGTTGTCAATTTCAGGTCTAACTGATCATCTAGGGCCGATGAAAGAAGATTGGATCTTTGGGAAGACTATCGATTTCATCAAGTCTATAGAAGTTGGAGTTTCAAGTTTGATCTTTGGAAGAATTCAAGGGTAGATTTGAATCTATCACAACTAGATGATAGATTCGTATCATTAGCTTAAGTTTCTCATGGATTCTTCCAAATCCAAGAGTAGCTAATTCTTAACCAAACTCAGCGCCGCTTGGGATTGCTTGAAACTTTTTGATGAAATTTACGAGAGATACGAGTTACCAGTGATGAAAAAATGAGTTGCTCATGATCTTGAAGCCAAACTTGTAAAGCAAACTCAACCGAAGGAAAAATCCCATGCAAAAAAGATAAGGGAGAAGAAAATCTAAGTAGCAAAATTGTTCCAGTCAATTTGGGGAAAACTCAGACTCTTTCTTACTCTGATGGATATAAAATCATAAAACCCTAAAACAATAAAAGGATTTTATTTTCTTTTTAATTTCAGAAATATGTTTTGAAAATAAACAATCCAAATTAAAAATCCATGTGGACTAAAAATGGGTTTAACGGCGCGTGAAATGTACTGCCCCAGAATAGTTTGAAAGAGCCCAACATTGAGCAGGTCCGAAAACGTTTGGCCCTTTTTTGGTCAAATGATGAGACCAAGATGTTACATGCATTTTGTATCTATTTTGCATGTATTTGATATGTTTTCTATGTTATTTTGCCCTCTAATTGGGCGTTTTGCACCTGTAGGTCCATTTAGAGAGAAAGTTGCAATATGGTCTAAAATGGAGCTATTTGGAGGACAATTGGATTGAAGCCCAAAAGGAGACCTCAAGATGGTGAATTTCGATAGGATATGGTGAACCACTTCTTCAATGTGGTGAACCATGTGTTGATGAAGCTCATGAAAGTTATCAATGGAAGCTTGAAGGATCATCAATGGAGATCCAAGAAGACAACTTGAGAAGATGAAGAATAATGCTGCCCTATGAAGAATATGTGGTTAACCATTTTATGCTAGTGGAACCATCTAATTGATTATCTAGGGTCGACGAAAGAAGATTAGATCTTTGGGAAGACTATCGATTTCATCAAGTCTAGAAGTTGGAGTTTCAAGTTTGATCTTTGGAAGAATTCAAGGGTAGATTTGAATCTATCACAACTAGATTCATATCAATTGGTAATTAGAGCATAGGTTCTCATCTTCAATCGGTAAATTTATCCTTCTATTCATCATACATCAAGTTCTAGTTCTATCAAGTTCATATCGCAAAGTTGAAAATCAAAAATTCAGAAACTTTCGATTTTCGTTGTGGATTCATTAGAGGTCGAATTGACTTGAAATTTGAGATTTGGGGTTCTTATACGTTGAAGTTTTATTGAAATATATTAAAAAAATAAAAAAATTTCGACCAGAATTGGTTGAAATTTTAGATTTAGGCTTTTACATCTTGATCTTTCTGGGAAAAATAGTGAAAATTCAAAAAAAAATAAAAATAAGTTGGCATTTTTGGAGGTTATTTGGGAATTAGGGTTTTGCAGGTTAATTGGGGCTTTCTTGATTAGGGCTTGAATTTGACCTTGAATTGTGAAATTGAAAGTTTGTTTGAAGATTTTGGGAAGCTTTTGCTGTAATTGAAGTGTTAATTTGAAGGATTCATAGTTTGGGATTCATCGAATTCAAGTTGGAAAAATAAGTGGTACAAAATAGGATTTTGAGCTTGAATTGAGTGAATTGTGATTAGGGGGGCTCTTTCAACCCTTTTCCAGGTTGAGTTCGACCTTTTGCAAGGTTGAAATCGGGAATTTTTTGTCTCAAATTCAAGTATAACATCTACATTGAGACTATCTACATCGACATTGAAGTGCTACAAGTTTGGTTTGGTTTCTAGATCACTTATCTTTGAGTTTCACTCTAGTTTTTGCTACTAATTGTTTGTTCCTCAAGTAGGTCACGAGAAGAGCGAAGTAATCCTTACAAGTTGTTTTTATTAGACCTATTGAAGCTAAAAGGAGTGGTAAAAACCAGATTGTGTGAGACTATTAAGAGTGATTAGTGGGTTGGATACCATATAGGTTGAGTGCAACCACGAGAGCAAGTTGTGGTAAACAAGTGTGTGTGCGTTGTGAGACACTATTTGTGAGGATTTTCTTTATCTGTACTACCCTTTTTTTGTGCAGGTACAATGGGGGATAGGGAGGATGGAGAAAATCAAGCCAATTTGGCTACTTTGTTGCAAACTCTAGTGCAACGAATGGACAACATGTCTACAAGATTTGATACCTTGGCTAATGAAGTTCAACAAGTGAGAGAGGGCCAAAATCAACCTAGGGCTAATCTTTGATCAATTACCACCACCAAGGAGAGGTGAATTGAGAGATGAAGAAAGGGAGCCTCAAGCTCAAAGGCAAGTTGCTAGGGGAGGTCCATTAGATCGATTAAGAGAGCAAGAAGCTAGAGGACAAGCTTATATGGATAACTTGCGGCCTAGAAGGGTTGTTGATAGAGAGGAGCCTAAAGACAACATCAAGTACACAATTCCTAAGTTCAATGGAAGGGGAGTTCCAAGGGATTATTTGGATTGGGAATCTAAGTTCGATATGTACTTCGATTATCATCCTTATGCCGAATCTAGGAAGGTACAAATTGCTATCCTTGAGTTTGTTGAAAATGCTTTAAATTGGTGCAATCTAGGAGGAAAATAGGGAGAGACCAATTGAATCATGGGCTGATTTGAAGAGTGCTATGGGGAAGAGGTTTGTGCCAAGTTACTACATCAATTCTCTTTATCAAAGATTGCAAGCATTGAGGCAAGGATCTAAGAGTGTTGATGAGTACTATTCGGAGATGATGTTGTTGATGTCTAAGGCTGAAGTTGAAGAAGTTCCACAAGCTACTATGGCTAGATTTCTTTCGGGTTTGAATAGGGAAATTCATGATATTATGGAGATGCAACAACACTATGATTTAGAGGAGATGTTGCAACATGCTTTGAAGGCCGAGGGTCAAGTAAAGAGAAATAGTGCGGCCAAAAGGGGTTTCACATCATCAAGTAGCTCATGGAAAACTCCTATTAGGAAAGATGAGAGGCACCATACAAGGAGAAGGAGATTGCGAAAAAGGGGTTTGTAAGTCCTAAAATTGAAAGTAAGGGTTCTTCAAGTTCATCATCTAAATCTCACATTAAGTGCTTTAAGTGTCAAGGATTTGGTCATTATCCTAAAGATTGTGTTAATAAGAAGGTGATGTATTTTAATGAGCATGGTGAGCTTTTGAGTGAAGAGGAAGGTGATTTCAATTTTGATTCTAGTGGGGATGATGATGATGAAAGGGACAATGAAGAGGCGACAATTGATGATGGTGATGAGTTAGTTCCACTTAAGAGTTTGGTAGCTAGAAGAACTTTAAGTGCTTATGTGAAAGGGGATGTTCAAAATCAAGGGGAGAATTTGTTTCACACTAGATGTTATGTGAATGAGAAACCTAGTAGTGTGATCATCGATGGTGGGAGTTGTACAAACATAGTGTCGAAACGTTCGGGTCCGGGGAACCCTGCCAAGACGACGTTGGAAATGGAATCGCCACTAATCAAAATTCTAAGGTGTGATTAGTCACCTAAAGGCCACCTAAGCTAAGTAGAGTCCAAAGCCTCGGGAATGGACCCACTAAACCTAAGGTCCGGTCTTGTAACCTAAATCTAAGTCCGGGAGTCGATTACGCTCGGGGAAGGATTAGCACCCCCGAGTCGCCCGTCAAGTGACGGTACCTCTAGTCTAACTAGATTTACTGGGTCGAACAGAAAAGTTGGTTGTTTTTAATTCCTAATCTTGATTTTTATTAGAAAGGTTCATAAAAAGATAATAAAACCATTTTTGAAACCAATGTCGAGAATTCGAAGAATGTAATTGAACATCGTCGATCAATTCAGTAACGATTCTCTTTCACTGTTTGTTCTCTTGTTGAGTCCTTCGCACCGGGAAGAAATTTTGAAAATGCTGTGTCAAAAATCTTTTACCATTTTTTTTGATTTTTCCAAAAACTTGACCAATTTTATTAGTTTCCAAAATCTTCTTTTGGATTGCTTGATTAAGAAAACATTCTTTTTGAAAATGCTTACCTTGAAAACTTTTAAATTACCCATTTCTTAATTTTGAAATTTGAATAAGAGGACATGATTTGAGAAAAACCTTTTGAAAACACCTTTTATTGCCTCTTTTTACTTTTTTAATTTTTCACTTTTTTTTTAATCTTTTTCTAATTCTAGATTAATGCATGTATGCAAATGATGAATGCAAAGTCCAGTTCATTAGTTGATTGATAAAAAGGAGTTTACTTGAATTGACCTTCACGAACCTAGCCCGGCCCTCCGGGGATATTTGTAAAGATCATTCAATCTCGGGGCGAAATCTCGAGAGGTCGTGCCTGAGCACCTTTACCCGAGATTAGCCCGTCATAGTTAAAACACCTCTTTATTAATCGAAGCTTATAATGGTGATATGAAATGCAAACAATTACAATAACCGAAAATAGATATGGCATGCATGTGTTTAACTACTAATTATCAATCTATCTTAAATTAATTACAAGTCCAAATATAATTGAATTAACAAATAACCTAAAAGAAATAAAAAAAAAACATCAAGAAAAAGATTAGTAACGTTCAGGAAGCAAACAACACAATTTACACCACATCAATGCAAAATCAAGGATCTAAATTTACCATATAGCAACCATACTTCTAAAATTGGAATTAAGAATTAATTCCCAAGAGTTTGTCAATTTCCTTTCAAATTAACCTCTATTTGAGAAATTAGGTCTTAACTCCAAGTTCAATTTCCTTAAAATTGTAATTAGCCCAAAGTGTCTTACATATCATCTTCAAGCTAATTTCAATTTGAGAAAATCTTCACTTTAAGTTAAGACCCCATTTCCAAATCAAGATTAGCTTAATTGGAAATCAAGATTTAAGGTCCAATATTCAATTAACTCTTAAACACCTTAATTACCACAAATAAACAAATCTCATTTGATGTATCCAAAAATTCAACTTGCAAACACAATCTTTATCAAAGCTCCCATTTTCAAATCAAGATTGCTTCATTAATTAAACTCCCATTTTCAAATTGAGCAAACAAACATTTTCGACCATAAATCTCATATTCCAATACAAAGAAAATTCAATCAAAGATTCATGAAGCTTGATTAACATAAAGATCGATTTCAAGTCAATTTAAACATAAAAATCCAAGCTTTGACCTCACACACCAAAAAAGACACAACCTTTGAACCATAAATACCAAAAAATCATGCATTTCCAAATCGAAATTGCAAACATATCAACCAATCAAATAAAAATCTAATTTTTAGGCTAAAGGACCTAATCTCAAGCAAATCATGGCCAAATAACTTAAACTCAATTTCTAATCCAACACAAAGACAAATTTATTTAACAAAGTATTCAAGATTTAACTTTGCAAATCAAAGCTAGGATTTTTATTTAGATCTAACATGGAAAAGACCAAATAACTAAAAAGACCATAAATTTAACACCTTTATGAGAAAAGAAACTTAAATAAGTTCCAATTAGAGCAATCATACACAATCAAGTCTCAAATCGTAGCAATTAAACATAATAAGTCTCAAATTGCAGCAATTAAACATAATGGGTCTCAAATTGCAGTAATCGAAAGTGGAAGGGACGAAAATGAAAGGAAATTGAGAGAAGGTTACCTCTAAACGGTGTCGTTTCGGCTATAGGCAGCTTATAACCCTAACCCTCCTATTTTCCTTTTTCTCCCGCCACCCTTCTTCTTCCTCGAGCTTCCTCTTTTCAAACGATGAACCCTAGCAGCAAATTTTCCTTACAGATCTCAACCCTGCCTTATGAATTCACTGTAGCAGCCCAAACCATTAGATTCAGCTTGTTAGCCACTTCTCGATTTAGGAGCTAGGTCGAGGTCGATCAAGGGAATGAATGTTCTACGGTTTCTATGCCAAGTAAAAGACTGAACCGAAAGCAATGATCAATCGACCGACTTTAAACTTCCCAACGATGAATCGGTTTTAAAAACCGATTTCGGTAACCCCACACCAAAGACTTTCTTTTCAAACAGCAAACCCTAGCCTCGATTTCCCTAGCAGCGCCACCCCCATTTCGACGCCTCCATTCGAACCCTGCTTCCACCCTTCCTTTCAAACTTGATTCAAACCCTCATGAACCCTGGAAAACCAAGGTTTCAAAGAGCACGCGAAGGCCAGTAAAGTATTCAGGTTCCTTTCAAATGGATTGGACCATTTCAGTATGGTAAGCCTCAGTTTTTTGTTTTGACTTTAGTGTGTATGTGTATGTTTTTTTTTTTTTTTGTGGGAGAGGGAAGTTGGGAGCAGGAGGGTGTGAGAGAGAAAGGGAAGATGAGAGGGAAATTTTTTCAGATTTTCCAGGGGAGCGTGAGCTTGAGTTTTTTTTGTGTGATTTTTTCCATAATGGGGAGGGAGACCGTGTGAGGTTGTGAGGAGAGAGAGGGCTTGTGTAGAGGGAGAGGGGAGAATGTTTTGGGAAAGAATTCAGTATGTATGGATTTTTTGGGTGAAGGAAAAAAATGAAGCTGTGTAGAATTTCTTTGCGTATCAATTGGCAGAGAGGTAAAGAAAATGGAGAGGTCCTTGGAGAGGTGTAGAGAGTTCTCAAATATAGTATCAAGAGTGAGAGAGAGAAATCAGAGGGAGCCTGTAAATGGCGAGGGAAGTGTCCAGAAAGTCTAGTGGGAGAAGTGTGTGTTGTGTAGTGTCTAGATTATGGAGAGGGGTGTGCTTCTTGAGAGAATCTGTAGAGAGAATTCATCCCCCCTTCCTTCTCTATTTTCTAGCTAAATAAATTTGTCTATTCTGCAGGTTGTTTGTGAAGGATAGGATTAGAGGGCTGAGGTGGCATAATGAGCTGGCATGGTGAGCTGGAGAAATTCTATTGCTCAGGTAATTATTCCATGTTTTTCCTTACTAATTTCACTCTCTCTTATGCATGATTTCCCTTTAAGTTGGCCAACATGACCGTAGCAAATTCGACCGAAGCAAGTGGTAAATTTTCTTTCCCCTTCGGTTAACGATATAACTGCTTGAAATTGAGCTGCATTTGCTGTGTTGATTCTGCTTCGATGCTCTGCTTGAACTGATTTCTACAATGAACAACCATTTCTAAGTATGGTTTGAATATGGAAACATCGCATCTCAAATCTGTTTGCTGCCTTGTTTAATTCATGCTCTATTGCCATGCTTTGTTTGTGTGCTCAAAGCCTGCTGCATTTGGATGTTCTACTGAAAGAATGTCTTTCCCCATTGCCTTATGACTTCATGGTGCTACATTGACACTCTGTGCTTTTCTTATTGATCTTGCAGATGAAACCTTGATGCATGTTTAGTCTAAAGCATTTTTTGAGAGTTCGTGACAATATCCTTACTGAAATTGGTTGCTCCTGCTTCATGTGTGCTTATCCTAGGTGCATGTGTCTCAAGCATGAGAGTCATTTATGTTTGCTTCTATCTTCTAGCCATCCAATCACAAAAGACAAAGGAAGGAAAAGCTTCAAAGGATAGGGGAGGCAGAGGAATTATTGTAATCTTTTTTTTTTCTGTAACTAAGCATGCAACCAAAAGCGAAAATGCATTTTTGTAAATTATGTAAGCTTAGCAAATTTAAAAGTAATTCATCTCTCTCTCTCTTTTGGTGATTTTCCATTTTCTACATATATTTTACTATACTATAAATTAAACTTATTTAGTAGCAATTGCACAATGCAAATTTTACTAAGTGAAGAAAGGAAGTAGTCCAGTTAAATCACTATGGACCAACATTGGATTTCCCATAATGACTTAACATAGGATTTCCCAAAATGACTTAGTATTGAGAATAATGGCTATGATGTCAATGTCAAACTACTAATTGAAATCAATCAAGGAATATGCACATGTAACTTCTAAGAATGGGATATACTAAATGCAACTTAAATAAAGAGCATGCTAATCAAATAGAGAATTGCTAACTATGAACTAGTAAGTGACCATAATGTTTCCTATGTGACTTAAGGAATATAATTGATTTAAATAAAACATTAAAATGCAACTACTAAATAAAGCTAAGTCTTGAAATATGCAGAAATGCCAAAGGTGCTCATGCTAAGATTTTTTTGGGTTTTTGATCGGTCGTCAGCAAATCATAAAAATAAAATCCCAACAATTACTAAATAAAGATAGCTAGGGCAAGTAGGGGTCGATCCCACAGAGAGATAGGTTATTATTCTTTTTCTTAAAACAAACAAACAAAATAAAGAAGGTTTTTAAAGTAAAATTAAATCAAATCAAACTAATAATTAAAACTATCTAAGAAAGCAATCAAGAAAATTAAAGAAAACAATTAATTAAAAGCAGAAGATAAATTGAGAAAATAATTAAGAAAACTTTCCAACATAGAATTAATATCCCTCTTGACAACAATAACACGGATCATTGATATATAAAGATTATGAAAACAATGGATAGCTTGCTTGGAATTTAATCCTAAATTACCTTAATTAGATAAAGCTCTTGATCCAGTGTGAATTATCCCTTTTATTCTTTAAACAATTACCTCTTGATCCAGTGTGATAATTACTCAAGAATAAAGCATTAAGATCTAGTATTTTACAAGCACAATGGCCAATTAAAAATTGGTCAAAGATTCTTAAATCCCTTGGAAGGAAGATCATTCGCTTCCAATTGCTACCAAACAATTAAATCCGAATATCCTTCAAGATTTTAATTTAGCTAATGCTACTTAATTTATCAAGAAAGTGCGCGCTTCAATCAATCAAAACAAGCAACATAGAATTCATGCAGAGATATTAAGAAATACCCTATTAATTTTCATATAAAAGCACAAAATCTCACCATGATATAAGTCAAGAGATCAATTAAATTCTACATTGGAGAAAAGAAAAGGATTACTCACTCATGAATTGAGTGAGCATCCAAAGAATAAGAAGAAAACTTATCTATGGATGGGAAGAAGAGGGGGGCGGCGGCTCCTAGGGCTTTCTCCTCCAAATCTTCAACAATTCTTAAAAATAAAATCTCTAGATCTACATACATTAAAAACCTAGACCTAAGGTGGCTATTTATAGTGGAAATAACCCTAGAAAATCCAATTCTAAGTAGGAAAGGAGTCTAGGACGTTTTAGAGGCTAATTTAGACTCCGCGTTAGCTTAAAAGTCTTCCTAGAACCAAAATCCTAATCAAAATAGGATCCTGAAAAATTCTGGATTCGTGCAGGGACTTCAACGGCATTTTTAGGCTTGAAGATGGCAGAACTGGGTCTTGGACTTCAAAGGAACGTTGTAGACCTCGGAGTTAGCTTTCCAACGCCTACTCACGGACCTAAAACGGACATCTGAGAAGAAAGTTATGATTTTTCTATCGAGACTACGTTGAATCCTAATCCTGTTAGGTTTAGAAGCAGAAATTATGCGGGAATTGGATATTTCCTTGGATATAGGAGGCACAAATTGGGATTTTAATTCCAATTATGGGCTTATATGGGCTGAGTATTATCCCATATAAAATATCCAAAATTCCAAAGCTTTCGGGCTTCTTCATGGCTTGTCTTCAATCCTTCGCAATTAAAGCTCCATTCTTCAATTCTTACTTCTTGAGATGATTCTTCAATGGTCTTCAAATCTTCAAATTGTCTTCAATAAATCTTCAAACATGAACTTCGAATCTCCAAATCTAAACTCAAAATTACTTTGCTCATATCTGTGTAAAAAGTCATCAAAATAGCTCCAAAAGTAGTGAAAATTAACAAATTCTCAATTTCACATCTCATAAAGACTCAAAACACAAATATTAACAAAATGACATATATTTAAGCATAAATAGATCCAAAAACATAGTAAAATAGTCATAAAAATAGGGTTGTTTTTGGCTCGATCATATTTTCCCCCACACTTGAACTTTGCTAGTCCCTTAGCAAATCAATGTGTAAGTTAATCAAAAACCAATTATTCAAGAAATCAATTTGAATTCATATATAAATCAAAGAATCAATTCAATCATAAAATCAAAATAACAAAGAATAATAATAATACTCAATCCAAAGATCAAGAAACAACAAGCATCATCATTCTTAAGTAGCCATAATCAAAGTGTTTTTAATCACTTACCATTCTTCACTTTCTATAACTACTTCTTTCTATAAGCTCATGTTTTCCTCTCTTTCTCCATTACTCAAAAGATTGCAATGTCATAAATATAAATCAAGGGTCATTGTGGGTTATAATAGATTTTCGAGGGTAATTGTTTTTAGAAAATTGAGGTTACTAACCTCAAAGTGTTCATGATTTGGGGTTACTAACTCCCATTTTTGAGGCTACTAGCACTCTGGAAGGACTCCTTTTATTTTTCATAGGGACAATATTTCTGTAATTCCATGCCTCTTATCCTCTTTCCAAGGGTTACTAACTCCTTTTGTTAAAGAAAAGAGTGACAACAATGGGTTTTTTTTTTCATTTATTTACAGAAATACCTATTCTCCTCTATCATGGAAACACTTCTTTTTATGAAAACAATTTTTTAATTACCCTTTATATAAGTAGTCCCCCACACTTATTCTTGACATATATCCATGACATACTTTCTCAATCATAATTTCAATCAAGATTGAACACAAGTTCTAGAAATAGATAATCATAGAAGCAATTAATAAATAAGATCATATCACAAACTTCAATTATACCTAATTCTAAGAAATCAAACAACATGCTATAACTCAATCAATAAATCAAACATTATTAAAATTCTAAGCATTCATCAATCATAATCGAATCAATTAATCAAAATATGCATGAAAATTCAAAAGCTCGAAATTTTCAAACCTTTTAATTGCAAAAATCAATTTTTTAAAAAATTTGGGGAAACTAAAATCAAGTCAAAAACAATCAAGTTCTATCCTAGGTTCTCATGCAAACAAGGACTATAATATGACTCAATTATTCAAGTAACAACCCTATCAAGTATTCAACCCCCCACACTTAAAATTCACATTGTCCTCAATGTAAAAACAATTAAGCAAACAATTCATGAAAACACACCTGGATGGCTTTGATGAAGATAATTACGCAATCATAAAAGACAATAGAAAATTAAAGTGATAGGAAAATAAAACTAGATAGTTTATTAATGAAACTTGAAAATTAAAGACATAAAATAAAGGAAATTGAAAATTAAAGCATAAATTAAATAACTAATCCTAAGATGCATAAAAATAAATCTTAAATCTAAAAACAAGAAACTTAAAATTGAAAAACTAAAACTAAACCTAAATTGGTTTATGAATAGCCTTCTCCAATAAATTGAAGAAGTCATCCAAATTCCCAATTATGTTGTTAAAATCATCTCTTACGCTAGTAATTTGATCACTAATTTGGTTGCACCGAACAAGGAAAGGGTGAAGCTCTTCCTCATTCTCCTTTTCTTGATTAACCTCCTCTTCCTCTTCCTTATTCTCATCACTAGAAGCAACACTTGAACTAACAATTATCACAGTAGCACTTTTCTCTTGATCTTCTTCTTGCAAAGGAGCCTTTGATTCAATTAGTGGTGATGATCGATCCTTGTTTTCTTCAAGAGTAAAAATAGAAGCAACTTGATGAACCCTTGGTTGATTAGAAGATGAAGCAAAATTATGATCATGGAACCTTTGAGGGAAAGGAGCACAACTTATAGGGCGATAAGGAGGCCTATTAGGTTTGACTCGATACCCTCCAATACTTGGCATAGGGTATGGCTTGCTCCATTGTTCAACTTGAGGTCTTACCCTTCCATTAAAATTCCTTGGCCCATGAGGATAACGAAATCGATTCCCATAGGGATGGAATCGATTTTTGAACTCTTGCATAGCTCTCTCCTTGGATCTCATAACAGCATCATGCGACTTGTTAGCCTTATTCCAAAGAAATTGATAAATCATCCTAGCTTTGAAACCGGGCTTAGTAGCAATTTCTTCCTCGGGTAGTGATGCTATCATGCTCAAAAGTTCATGGCAATCTTGACGAATAAAGCTTCCTTGAAATTTTTCACCAAATTGGGAGGCTCCAATTTGATAAAATTGTCTCCTAAAATTCTTGAATTGGACTTCAAAATCCATTGAAGTAAGCATCATCGACATCTTCAAGTGTTGGGGAAGGATTTATCGAAATTTCCTTGCTTTCCTCCTTGTCGACGATTTGCTTCTACTTGAGTCGATAATTTTGCTTCTTCTTTATCGACTTTGCTCCTTTAAGTCGATAAATATGCTTCTCCCTTTGTCGACTTTACCTCTTCTTATCGACTTTGCTACTCCTTATCGATCTTGCTTCAAATTTTTAGCTATTGCTTCTTATGTTTTGATGAATAAAATAGGGGTAGATGTGCCTTTATATAGTGATCAAATCCTATTCTTAAAAGGTTTTAGTTAGAGTAAAAAGTTAGAGACATACCTTGACTAGGAATCCATTACCTTGTAGGAGGAGGTCATCTATTTCCTTGTGTAATTAGGAAGTATAATCCTATGTAGGATAGGACTATGGTGCAAGGAAGGAAAAGAGAGGAAGCATCGCGCGACAGCTTGGCACTTGCGGGCTGTCTTACGTGTTGAGGCAGCAGCAGGCTTGCTGCTGCGCTGCCTGGTACGTTGGTGTTGCTGGGGCGTTGAGGCGGCCTCCCACGCTGGTGTGCTGGTGCAGCCTTGCGATGCTTTGTGGCGCTGCCATCAGGCTTGCCTTGCGCGGCCTGGTGCGTTGCTGCCTTGTGCCTGGCGCCTTGTGCCTGGCACCTTGTGCGCTGTGGCGGCAGCAGGCTACCTTACTTGCTGCTGTTATGCAGCAACGCTTAGCTCCTCGCGGGGGAAGCCTTGCGCTGCTTGCAGAAGGCCCCCTGTCGCGGCACCTAACAGCCTTGTTGCGCAGCAACATACGGCCCTGCGAAGAAGCAGCAGGCGGCCCTACTGGCGGGCTGGAGCGCTGCCATAGGCACGCATGGCATCAGCCATGGCCTTGGTGCATTCCCTCCTTGAAGATGAATTTTTCAATAAAGAAAAATTCATAAATTCCTATCAAGCAAAAACTCAAAGAAAAATTAGTGTAAAAATAATAATAATAAAATTAAAATCAAAATTAAATATGCAAAGAAATAAAATTGGGTTGCCTCCCAACAAGCGCTTGTTTAAAGTCATTAGCTCGACTCCTTTTCTTTCTTTTTTTTTTTAGTTGCTCAAGTTGGAAGATAGATGGGATCTTCCAGTTTAATTTCTTCAATCATCATTGTTGGCAATGGTGATCACGGATCCATTAGGATACACTTGAATTACTTCAAACGGTCCATACCATCTCGATCGGAGCTTCCCAGGATTTTCCTTCAATCGATTATTAAGGACTAAAACCTTTTGACCTTCATAGAACGATCTTCGAAAAATTCCTTTGTCATGGATGGCTTTGGTCTTCTCCTTGTAGATCCTTGAATTCTCGTATGCTTCATTCCTTATTTCTTCAAGCTCTTGTAACTGCAGCATCCTTCGAATTCCAGCTTTGTCAAAGTTGAGATTCCATTGCTTTATTACCCACCATGCTTTATGCTCTAATTCCACAGGTAGATGGCATGGCTTACCAAACACAATTCGGAACGGGGACATACCAAGAGGTGTCTTGTAAGTTGTACGATAGGCCCATAAAGCATCTCCTAGTCTCATGCTCCAATCTCTTCTTTGAACATTGACTGTCTTCTCCAAAATCAGCTTCACTTGACGATTTGATACTTCAACTTGACCACTGGTTTGAGGATGATATGAAGTAGATACTCTATGTCCAACTCCATATTTTTCAACCAGTGCTTGCACAATCTTGTTGCAAAAGTGAGTACCTCGATCACTGATGAGAGCTCTTAGATTGCCAAATCTATGAAGAATGTTATTCTTCATAAATTTGACTACTGTCTTCGCATCATTCTTCTCGGTAGCTATGGCTTCAACCCATTTAGAAACATAATCCACAGCTAAGAGTATATAGTACTTCTTATCTGATGGAGGAAAAGGTCCCATGACATCAATTCTCCATACATCGAAGACTTCAACAACGAATATAGGATTTTGAGTCATTTGATTCCTTTTCGATATGTTTCCAGTTCTCTGACAGCATGGACAGGTCTTGCAAAACTCATAAGAGTCTTTAAAGATTTTAGGCCAATAAAACCCGCAATCTAAGACCTTTCTTGCAGTCTTCTGGTGTCCAAAGTGGCCTCCACATTCATTGTTATGGCAAAACTTCAAAACTGATTGAATCTCATTATCTGGGATGCATCTTCTCATAACTTGATCAGAACCATATCTCCATAAATACGGATCATCCCAAAGATAATACTTGGCATCACTGATGAGCTTCAATTTCTTTCCTTTGCTAAGATCTGAGGGTAAACGACGAGCAGCTAAGAAATTGACTATATCAGCATACCAGGGTGTTTGAGAAACGACAAGAATTTCTTCAAAAGGTAATGCTTCGTTGATTGCAGTCTCTTCCTCCTTGCTTTCAATTCTGCTTAGATGATCAGCTACGACGTTCTTTGCTCCCTTCTTATCCTTAATTTCAATATCAAATTCTTGAAATAACAAAAGTCATCGCATAAGCCTAGCTTTTGCTTCTTTCTTTGACATTAGATATCTCAATGCAGCATGGTCGGAGTAGATTATCACCTTAGATCCCAAGATATATGGTCGAAACTTATCCAAAGCAAAGACAACAGCTAGCATCTCTTTTTCTATGGTGGTGTAATTCTTCTGGGCAGCATCTAGAGTTCTTGAAGCATAGTAGATAACATGGGGTACTTTATCTACTCTCTGACCTAAAACAGCTCCAATGGCGACATCACTTGCATCACACATGATCTCGAACGGTAGTTTCAAATCCGGTGGCTTCACAATTGGAGTGGTGGTGAGGGCAGTCTTCAATTTCTCGAATACTTCTTTGCAATCGTCTCCGAACTTGAACTCTACGTCCTTCTGAAGTAATCTACACATTGGTGCTGAAATCTTCGAAAAGTCCTTGATAAATCTTCGATAGAAACCGGCATGGCCTAAGAATGAAAAAATATCTTTGACACATGTCGGATATGGCAGGTTCTGAACAACGTCAACTTTGGCTTTGTCGACTTGCATCCCTTGTTTAGATACCACATGGCCTAGAACAATGCCTTGTTATGCCATGAAGTGGCATTTTTCCGCATTTAATACCAATTTGGTTTCAACACATCTTTTCAAAATTAATTTCAAGTTATGTAGGCATTGATTGAAGCTATCTCCATAGACTGTGAAATCGTCCATAAAGACGTCCATCTTATCTCCCACATAATCTTGAAAGATGCTCATCATACACTTTTGAAAAGTCGCAGGTGCATTGCATAAACCAAAAGTCATTCTTGTATAAGCATACGTACCAAAGGGGCAAGTAAAGGTGGTCTTCTCTTGATCTTCAGGTGCTATTGGAATCTGGAAGTATCCTGAATATCCATCCAGAAAACAATAGTAGGCCTTGCATGCTAATCTCTCCAACATCTAGTCAATAAATGGTAGTTGGAAGTGATCCTTCCTTGTGGAAGAGTTTAACTTTTTGTAGTTGATGCATACTCTCCATCCATTCTGCAGTCTTTGAGGAACTAGCTCTCCTTCCTTGTTTTCTACGACGGTGAATTTGGACTTCTTTGGAACTACTTGGACAGGGCTGACCCATTTACTATCTGATATAGCATAAATGAGACCCGCTCCAAGTAATTTGAGAACTTCTTCCTTGACGACTTCAACAAGATTTGGGTTCAATCTTCTTTGTGGCTGTCGAACAGGTACTGCATCGTCTTCAAGTCGAATTCTATGCATGCACACAGTAGGACTTACCCCTTTGATGTCAGCTACAGTCCATCCAATGGCTTCCTTGTACTCTTTCAAAACTCTGATTAGTTGTTCTTCTTGTAAATTATTTAATTTACTTGAAATAACAACAGACGGAGTTTTCTTTTTCTCCAAGGAAAAATGCATCAGTCCTTCAGGAAGTGGCTTCAGCTTAACTTCAGGTGGCTGGATGATGGATGGCAAAGGCGTGGGTGTTGTCTCCAGGTTGATATAGGAAACTGACTCTTTTTCTCCAAGAGTGCGCAATGTCTTCAGATCCTTGATGGTTTCTGCTACCTCTTCTGACGTCTGGACTTCTGCTTCCTCGATTTCTTCTTCATCTAGGCTCCTTGTAACTACCAATTCAAGTTCATCTTCATGGTGGAATCATTGAACTTGTTCAGAACAAACTTCAATGGCATCAATGGCACCGATAGAATGAATCTCAGCAGGAAATTTCATGGCTTCATAAATATTGAATTCAATGAGTTTCCCATCAAATTCCATGCTGAGTTTTCCATCGTGGACTTCATATTTTGTTCTGGCTGTGGCAAGAAAAGGTCTTCCTAACAGCAACGGCAAATGAGGTAGATGATGGTCATCTTCACTCATCTTCAGGACTTAGAAATCTGCAGGAAAAACAAAATCTCCAATCTGCACTAAAACATCCTCGACTAAACCCTCAGGTTTAATGTTAGTTCTATCAGTAAATTGTATAGTCATATCAGTTTTAGTCACAGGTTCAATTTTTAATTGTGAATAGACAGAATAAGGCATGATGCTAATTGGAGAACCAAATTCACACATGGCATTTTTTTATCTTATTCTTTCCTATTTTACAAGGAATAGAAAGAGATCCTATATCATGGCATTTATGATGCAATTTTCTCTGATATGTAGCAGATACATTCTCATTCATGCAAGTATATTTTTCAGAAAACTTACTCTTAGTCATGCATAATTCTTTAAGAAAATTCGCGTACCTGGGTTTTCTGACAACTTTATCAAGCAGTGGAATATTTACCTCTATATTCCGTAGTGAATTGAGTTGCATTGCAAACCTTTGAAGGAATGGTATTGGATCATACTTATCTCGCATTTCTTCCATCCATTCTTCTTCTGCTTGAATTTGAGCAGCGGTTGCTGGTGAAGTGCGCTAACCCTTCTTGTTTTTGGTCGAAAACTCCTCTTCTCATGGCAATTGAATGTTGGGCATGACATCTGGCGGTGGTGCAGTAGAGAAAGCAGGTGCTGGAGGTGGTGATATCGGAGGTGGAAGTGGAACATCAGGTGATTCCATCTTTCACGCATTTCACTGTTGAGCTCCTTCAATTGAATTAACTTCGTACCCTTTTGCGAATTTGGAAGGTGCTTGAACGAATTGAGGTGAATGCTGATGCTCTACTTGCATCTTCAGGAGTTGTGCAAGAATGTTGGTGACAGTTACTTGTTGATTTGCCAAAGATGAAACCACA
>AWUE01011326.1:0-118328 GCA_001974825.2 Corchorus olitorius | reverse complement strand
CCTTGAATATCATGATTGGGTCGACCAGGCCAGATCATGAGTAAATACAACATAGTAAGGGTCCAGGGCTCCAGCCTCCAGGCAAAAGTAAGTGGCAAATAAAAATTACATTGCCATGCATTATCTTGTTGGAAACAAATGGCTGATGAAAATTGAATTAGTTGTTTTCTTTTTTTTGCCATCAATTGAATTAGTTGTTAGCTCATGTCTTGCCCTGCATCCTTATTGATTCCATTATCAACTCTCTTCTTACCATGAACAAACAATTCTCACGACTACAATATTATATTTGTCTTGTTTCTGCTTTTCATTACTGTAATCAGGAGACTTACTAAACCCTTTTGACACCCAAACAATCTAATAGACATTGCCACAACCCCTAAGTATCCCACTAAGTTCAATATTAATTATCTAACCCTTTTGATGCCCAAGCTATCCCATAGACCATAGGCAACAAGCCCAAAAACCCATTCACACCCTACCTAGTTCAATATTAATATCTAAATTATTTTTTTATTTTAATCTTGAAGAAACGAGGAGAAATTCGATTGCCTAGTGGCATAGCTCTTTGAGCTCCATTTCCAAGAAAAAACGAGGGGAAATTGGATTGCCTAAGTGGCATAGGCTCATAGCTCTTTGAGCTCCATTTCCAATAACTTTATATATGTAATATATAGATTTTATAAAAACAATAAATAAAGGAAATGGAAAATCAACAACAAAAGGAAGATGATAGCAATCAGCTGAGCAGTGGGTCTTACATTCAAGAAATGTCTCACAACAGCACACCAGTTATGCTTTATATTTATGAATAAGGGAAGATGATTAAAGGGTTAACATTGCTGCCAAACTAACAAAAACAACTGAAAATACATGCAATATTTCCTTTGGATAGAAAAGCAAATGCATGCCCAGCTTCACTCGCTACCTGCAGCCTTAGCCTTGTT
This sequence comes from Corchorus olitorius, assembly GCA_001974825.2. NCBI lineage: Eukaryota > Viridiplantae > Streptophyta > Magnoliopsida > Malvales > Malvaceae > Corchorus > Corchorus olitorius. The sequence goes on along the minus strand of AWUE01011326.1, from coordinate 117,381 downwards.
CCAAGCTTCTTCTCTCATTACTGCCTGGACATAAATTTCATAGCAACAACCTGAAACAACAAATATAAAACCATCATACTGCAGGAAGTCAAGTATCAATGTTCAATGATAAAATGCCAGAAAGTTTGCAGCTTAATATTCATCCTAGAGTCGAACACAATCACACGGCTCATTTATTGAGTTGTATCAAGACCCCAAATCACTGTGATTTAGCAAACATATTTCCTTCTCTATATTATGCAGGGACAGATGAGATGGCTTTAGAAATTGCAAGGCCCAAAATTAATTATGATTGATTCCACATGTTCCTTTACAACCCACATTAAAAAGTGCAGGAGCAGCTACCACCATGGTGCCAACCATCCCAAGTGGATTAACCCAATGAATTCTTCAAATCTAGCCATTGCCAAGGTTACAACTTATGACCACATGACACATAGGCCGTAAACTTTCAAAGCTAAAACTTAAAATAATTCTGTACAAATTTTCTTTTAATTCAAGCCTTTTTCCCTTCCAAGGATAAATGGGAACGGAAAACAGCAAAAATATTGCAACAAAGACAGGGTTGAAGTGTAATGCCCAAATTTACCCAAAATCAACGCAAACCATATTAGATATTAGGACATGTTTACAGAATATCCAAAAACAATCTCAAGCAAGATCATAGAGAATCAAACTCAACTTCTTATGAAATTATTCAACAGAATCAAGCAACTTAATCAACTATAAGAACCAGTAGTCTTACCTGCTACAACAACAATTGTCAGAACATCCCCAAGGCTCTTCACTCGCGCCACACCCTTTTTATGAGATTTAAATCGCCTTAGAGAAGGGTCCTCCGCCAAGAGCTGCAGGGCGTATACCAATATACATAGTATCAAGTAGGGAAAAAGAGTATAACATCTAAAGACATAAAATAATCGCCCTAATCTACATTCTTCATGCTACAAGGGATAAAAGAAACTCCAGTGGAATAGATTGCATTAGTAAATGATTATCAAGAAATACAAACCAATTACCTGTCTCAGTTGCTAACAATTAAACGCTAAAAACTTCATATCTGATATATCAATCCAAACAAGCTTTTTGCATCTTTAACCACAAAAATCTCTCTACTATTCATTTCATCTATTAATACAGGCTCAATTCAATAAAGATCAAATTCAACCTACAAAGTCCAGGACCTCGCTTAAAATCAATTTAAGACCAATTTGAGCAGACCCAGACGTCAAAAATGCTACCTTTTATCCAATTAATACAAAAAAGAAAAGAAGGGAAAGATAAAAAAAAAGAAAAAGAAAAAAGGGGAGACTCACAGCTTTCTCACGAGCCCCTGGCTCCACGTGAAATGCTCTACTTGGCACAACCATGGCACCGTCAATCTTCTGCTTTAGTCGGTAAACCAATTGAGAAGAGTTAGAAAGAGCTATTAAGAAATCAATCGAAGACCCAGTAAAGGATCAGATGGAATCATTATTCATTACACATCAAAAAAAATGTATTAATAATTATTACCTGAGAAGAAGATCGGAAGTGATTGGCAAAACTACTTTTCTGAAGGAAAAATGCCATTTTCTCTTTATATTTCAGAGATCAGATTGAAGAAGAACAAAGAGTAACTGCTGCTTGGATAATCTTAATCTTACTCTTATGCAGAAGCAGAAGAAAGCAGCGCTCGAATTAGGCCCAAAGTCCTAACCTTAGAAGTTCTCCATCTACCCCTTAATTAAATTAAAATAAAATAATTTAATTCCACGTTTTGCAGTCACACCCTTTAAAATTTCCATATTATCGTATCTAACCATGGATTTTCCTTTCCTTTTCTTTTTCATTTTCTAATTAAAAAAATTTACAAAAGTTGTCTTGACGTTGGCTTGGGCTCCTTGGGTTCTTGCCATGTGTTGTTATAATGGTGGATCTGACGCTGCCACGTGTACAACATATGCAGTTGGCAGTTTTTAAGGTTGATGAAGGAATTGGGAGGTGCTGATGATTAGAAAAGGCATGGCGTTGAGAGGGGCTGCCGTTGCCGCTGCCGTTGCCGGTGGCTTTGCAAGACAAAGAACTTCCACCACACATTCTCTCGTTTCATTTTCTCATTATTTCAGAGAAAGATGTAATAATTCTGCCTCAATTCACCTTCAAACATTAACATCTCCTCCCAATCCCATCTATGGAAATGGTAGGCTCGCAAGCTTCATTTTAATTCCCTTCCTTGTCTTTCTTTATTGTGTCATTTCTTCTTCCCTTGGACGTTTATCATGATACATGTATTTGGGTTTATTAATCTGTTATAAAACTATCAAAATATTGTACATTTTGTTTGCAGGACGTAAATATCAGATTCGGGCAATACAAGAGGCGACTGCAGATAGCTTAACATCCCAATCCCAGTCCCAGAAAGTAAAAGATGATGAAGATGAACAGCAATCACCTCAAAATTGGAAAATTAAAATGCTTTATGATGGAGATTGTCCACTCTGCATGCGTGAGGTAATTTCTGATAATTATCAATATAGATTTCTTGCTTGTTAATTAAGTTGAATTGTGGTATATTTGGTGGCGTTCATTAGTTTTTTCACTGTTTTTGCATTTTTTTACTCTTGCCAGGTCAATATGCTAAGGGAGAGGAATAAACAATATGGCACTATCAAGTTTGTTGACATAAGTTCTGAGGATTATTCTGCTCAAGACAATCAAGGATTGGACTACACAACTGTATGTTCATCATGATATATATGTTTCTTTAATGAGTAATAACAAGTATTTTGTAGGCAATCTTTTGATTTTAGCCTTCAAATATGCTTTTAATTTGTTCTTTGAGTGAGTTAATACTTACTAGGAACAATTGTTGTGCAAGTACATCATTTGAAAGACTTGTGTTTGTTATTTAGGTTATGGGAAGAATTCATGCCATTCTCTCTGATGGAACTGTTGTTACAGATGTGGAGGTATGGCCTTAATTTTTACAATGCTTTAATACTTGATTGACAAAATTTATCATTACTCTAAATTTTCTTCTGCCAGTATATTAGCCAAATTGGCTGAATGTTTACAAAAGCGTTAACTTCTTTCTTTATGTAATGTAAGTTATATGAAAGTCAGGGATCGATAAAAAAATACCGACAAAGAAGGAAAGAAAGAAATGAACTAAAGTATATGATATGTTCAAGTATTGTGCAAGGTTGTATAGGGATGCTTTGGGCTTGAGGGGTTACTTAATCAGATTTTTATTCTATTTAACCACTAGCTAAGCAGAGCATAGTGTTATGATATCTTTAACTAAAACTGGTGACTTTTCTCCCTTGTTTCCTTCATTTTCTTTGGTTTTTTTTTATTATTTTTTTCTTAATTTTCTTTAATGGTCCCCCTGCCTTTGGGTTTTTGAATTGCGGAGCATGGCGATCAAAAGAAGTTTGAAGCTAATTATGTTATTGATAACTCACAGGCATTCAGAAAATTGTATGAGCATGTTGGTCTTGGATGGGTTTATGCCATTACCAAATATGAACCTGTAAGCTTACTCTTCCTCCTTATATAGTTCAGGAGAACAAGAGATATTTTTGGTTTTGGTTGTGACATCATGTGGTTAATATATAGTTGCCACTTGCCATCATCTCCAGGTTGCAACAATAGCTGATTCCATCTATGGTGTTTGGGCTAAATATCGCCTTCAGATTACAGGTAAAGATATGCTGCACTGGGGATTAAATTCTGTATTAAAATTTCTGAGTTCCATTCAAGCTGAAATAGATTACTGAAATTTCCAAGTCTCTAGTTTCCATTGGGCTGCATTGCCAAGTCTAGATTAAATGTACAGCTAAGTTTGGACTTCAATGTACAGCTAAGTTATGTAGTTGCACCAGGCTACCAGCAATGTAACCTATGTGTCAAAATCAATTGCTTTTTGAAATGAATGCATTGAGATTGGGAATTAATGCAACTTATATCTCTAGCTTTCTTCAATTTTATGTAAAATGTATCAAATGCCAGTTGTGAGATTCATGGGGATACCATGTTTAAGGGGTTCCTGTTTGTTTATTTATTTATTTTCAGGCCGACCACCTCTAGAAGAGATCCTGGAGGTACGAAGAAAGAACAAGGTATGAATAGATAAGCTGAGTAGCATATATGTGTAACAGCATAATATGTTAGCCTTGTGCTGTGCTCTCCATCTTATCCTAAACAAAAGTTAAAATCAGTTTTTTTTTTGGCTTCCTTTTCTGTATTTCCTTTGCATCATACTCATAGTATCAACAAAGAACAGATATCTATGAAATATAAATGAATTGTCTCTGAAATATATAAACAGATGTCCCTTTTGTTAGTAAAAATGTCCGATTTCTGTATTTCGTCGCATACCACAGAATGTGAAGCACTATTGTTGCAAGAATATCATGCTATGCTATGAGTAACCTTTCTTTAGGCATCACTTACAGGCTCTAGTTGCTGTTATTCCGCTTCTCTGCATTTTAAAAGTCCTAGTCAAATGAAGTATCAAATTCATCTACAAATTCAATTAATTTCAACAAAGAAATGGACAAACTGATAAATACATTAAAAGGGGAGGAGAGATTCATGTTTGAATTTTGTGCTCTGATTATCTTAACATATCATATCATATCATATCTCACATGTTTCACAGAAATCCTTAACCATTTCTTTGGCTTTATTTTTTCTTCACAGGCTGACGGATGTAATGACAACAACACTTGCAAGATGTAAGGTTTCCTGTTAATTGCTGATGATGGAAGTCTTATTCTTATGTAACTATTTCGATATATTTACCTTTTTCCTAGAAAATTTCTCCATATACGAGCTCAAACCCTTTGATTTCCCACTACATTACTGTAAAGAAGAACAGACATAGAAGAGTTGTTTGTCCCCTTTTGTAATTGGCAACAGTAATTAGAAATTTCAAACTTTTGTATATATATTGCTCATATTATTGCAAATATTCAATCACTGCTAGTCTGCTACACAGAGGTTCTTCCATATTGTTGCAAGTTTCTACTAGTATTTGGGAGTAAATTTCAGGTATGTCAAACTTCACAGCATATGGCTTGACAATAAGTTGAAATAAATTGCCCTTGAACCATTTTTGATTATTAATAACATTATGTAATGAAGGGCCACATTAAATTATCAATCATACATGAATCATGGTTTATTCTCCATGCCCTTCAATAGCTTTCTGATAAACTCATCGATGTTCCTGTCTGAGCTCCCTCCACTTAGATGCAGGGTATGTCACCACCAACACATCTCTCTCTCTCTTTGCTTTTTCATTTTCTTCTCTTTTCCAGAGTTTGCTGAGCTTAGGCACAAAAATGCAAGGAATTTATGTCCCTTTTCAAAGAAGTCACTATGGAAAATGGTAACTCATTATGGAGAATCGGCTTAGGATTAGGATTTGAACATGTAGCATTACTCTGTTTATCAATCAAAGGGTTTGTTCACAATACATACATTTGCCTTCACCTATTACTCATCTCGTCAAAATCAAGCCATCCATTAAGAAAAAATTTGGTGAATTTTTGTGAAAACCAAGCGCCGGATAGTGGAAACTTGAAATGAAATGAGCAAAGATGAATAAGATGTGTAAGAACTCAATTTCCCACCCTATTGATCGAACAGAAACATTTATAAAATTCCTCTTCACGCATGGCCGGGTCCAAAGTAGTTTACAACCAAAAATCTGCCTAATTCTCTGAACTCAAGCGCCATGTTCATCTATATATTTACAAATTACTAATATGATACAGATGGTTCATGGAATGCATTTTTCTGGTATCCAACAAGAACCAAGGATTTACAAACTGGCAACTACGTATATACCTAGAAATACTTCTTCTAACTTGTTGAATTCTATAACTGCACGCAAAATTTAACAGGGCAGCACTTGGCTACTACAACTGGACCTGTAAAAGCATCACACTCCATTGCTGTATCTCACACCTCGAAACTTGTTTTTAACTAGTCTTTTAATATAGATCCATTTCAGCAAACTGAAAATCTTTGTCCATCTCGTCTTTGCTTGAACGGCAACTGTACGCTGCAAAAGGAATCCATCAACAGCAGTTTGTAGATCAGCTTGTGATTCCAAACCGAGGCCCTGGGGCTGAAGATCAGTGTCAAAAAATCGGAGATGATCCTCATCACAGAAACTCTGACTAATATCTGTGTCACATATCAGGGAATTAGTGACTTGGCCTGGATAACTCAAACTTTGGTCATATCTATTAAGACCCATGTTTTCAATACCATGCAGGGCATAATCATCCAAGCCATTCATACCCCCAACAGAATAGATGGTTGAAATGATATCTGGAGAAGCACTTGGTTGAGTGTAATCAAATCCACCCATCTTTTGAGAAGCCAAAAACTTGTTATTAGAAATCTCTGTCTTGGCTGAGCTTGTGTAAGAAACATTAGCTAATTTTGAACAGCCACCAATGAGAGAGGCTTCATCATCAAAAGAGATAACTTCTTCCCAATGCTCAAATGCAGAAATTACCAAGTTTTGAGCTTCAATCTGATGGCACAGACGAAAATTATAAGCCATTAATGACAAAAGCATGGACATAAGGAAATACAGAGAAGATAAAGATCAGAAGGGGCAAAGGAAGTTTGCCTTTTCATTTTCAGACAGCTTATCAATTGTAACATACTGGCATTCTGAAAGTACTCCAGTCACTTGTCCCACAATGTTGAACACCACACCAGATTTCTGTTGAGAAGCAGGAGGACAGTACAAGTACAACCTCTTATCGAGCACGCATGTTCGAGCATGCTCTACGGTAACTTCCCACATCTTAGCAGACATACCTGTGCCAAGGATCTGCACACATCCCAAGAAACAAATATTGACTACTACCATTTTGACAACATCAAAATATAACTTGAAGCAATTAAAGCTGCTTGAATTATTCATGAAAAGTCTAGGCTTAGACAAAGCATGGATCTCACAGAAGCTAGGTCACATTCAATTTTCCATGTTATGTCCTTATTACTGATGAAAAGAATATCCTGGGGCACGGTGGAGTAAAATTGAATGATGAAGGCAGAGTCCCAGACATAGGGTCCAACATGTTAAGAAAAAGGGAAGTGACATGCAGAAAACTACATCAATACGTGTCCAACTAAGGAATCTGTTCACACAAATTCCATGTAATCTAAACCTATAAAATTCCCAATACAATTTCTTTCATAAGCTATCCAAAGTTGCTTAAGATTTAAGACTGCCTTAGAACCAATTAAACACCATGGTTAAAAACTTGTTTGATAACAAGTAGAGCCTACCAACATTTGAAGTGTCATTAAGCAATTGAATCTGTTGACTTCTTAATTTCCATTAAATCGGGCATTTATGGAAACTGGAAACCTTCATTGAAAATTCAAGCAGTGTATAAAAAGAGATAAAATAGCAGAGACTCACATGTCGGAGCCTTGTAGGGTCTATAAAAAGCATGGTCAAGAAATCCTTCACAGTATTGATGTTTTCCCGACTCAAGCGCTTATGGAAAGCCCCATCTTTTCCAATTTTCTCTAATCTCCATACTTCATCAGACAGAGCTGGAGGATGATGCTTTTTGTACACTGCAACCAGAAACCAGAAGTTAAAAAAAGTATCCATTACCTCTTTCTCATAATGACTTACTCAAAAACCCTCATCATGATGCATATACAAATTCTAACAAGAGAAACAACAAGAAAAAGGCAATAATTTCTACATCCCCAAACAACCTCTGCTTTTCTTACGTGCATGGAATCCAAAAGCTAAATTTTCCCATAAAAGTAGATTAATGGTGGAGGAAATTAGAAGGAGAACATAAAATTCACTTAACATGTTTGGTAAGTTCCAGTATAATACGTGAAATATAATACATCAAAATTTATTATTTAAATCTTGAAGAAAATCTTAACTTAAGCAGAAGTATGCCATACAATAAATGGCTACATACTCATTCAAAATAGTAAAACAATTGTATACTTACATTCCCCACGATGATCCCTTACAATGAAGGATTCTGTCTTTGCTTCTCTTACTCTAGTTCCATCAGAACCATCTACAACTCTTGCACCAAGTCTAAAGCGACGGCTTCTTGTCCAGCTTGAATTATCTGTAAATGAAATCTCACCCACGAAACCAATGCCTTCTGTAAGAGTTAGAAATGCATCTCCAGTAAGAAGAGGCTTCTTTCCTTCTCTCTCTCTGACAATGTTATTCTTAAACTCTTCAAGTGTCCAATTCTCACCCTCATCACCATCGAAATCTCCCTCAAGGACTACAACTTCCACTTTGGCAGAGGACTCAGTGCCAGAGGTAACTATTTGTCCAGTAAGAGCATCAATTATAGCCACCTTTATGGCAGAACATTCTTCTGCCTCAACTCGTGCTCCAGTGAACACAGGAAGGGAGAGATTATTTAAAAATTGGAGTTGTAAGCTTCTTGATTCAGTAGAATTTACCTCCTTCCCCCCATTTCTGGAAACAAACAAGAAAGAAAACCATTTGTTTTAGTTTATTGACAAGATAACGTAGCTTTCTGGGAGGAAAACATTTTGCAGTTCATTCCTTTTTTGTTGTTCTTTGAATAAGATTCTTACCTCTTCATACTGTTCAAATGCTTTCGAAGAGCCACTTCAACTTCCTCTCTGACCTACAAAACATAAATTTGGTAATTTACATCCAATTTTTAATACGTTCAATTATCTTTAACAAGGATTGTGCAGAAATACGAAGATTTAAGAGGCTGACATATCATGCATAAGCCCAGTCCTTAAAACGATGCATAAAAAGTATGACAGAAGATGGCAAAGAGAAATCCTAGCACTGAAAAACATACAAAAGACTTCTGTATGACAAACTTAGAGTCTAGTATCAACACTCAAATATCTTAAAAGGGTCATAATGTCCAATCATTGACAAATCCAGTTTGAACCTTCAATTTTTTCGTAGCATGCTTGCCACCTCTTTTGAAAACTCATGCAAAATAAAGTAAGAAAAGACAGCTACACTAGGAAATATGTTTCAAACTAACAATCTATCTTGTTATAACCTATTAAGGTTGCACATGCTCCAACTAGTCTTACTGGCTAACTTTAAGCTCACAGGAGAGGAGTTATTATATACTATTAAATTTCTTGCAATTAGTTTCTAAAGTTTTTAAAGCCTATAAATTTGTCAGGCCTCCCTGAAGCTGATTAAATTAACAGGAATTATAAACTGCTGTCATCTAAATTGAGAATTTGAGAGTACCACCAGAGCGGCCACAACCACCATAAAGCTGTAGGTGACAGTTAGTGTTGTTAGTTTGAACTCTGTCACTATGATTTGCTATTATTCCTGAAGTGCCCATGCCAAACACATATCAAATGGATATGAGTCTTACGTTTAGACCCTCCAAATATAAGAAAAAACTTTAAAAAGAAAGAAAAACTAACCCCTGCCAATGTTAGTCCGAGCACATATGCTACACCTAATTTCTAAACGTAAATGTCACGAGGAAGTAAAGAACACAGGACAAAGTAATTTTAAGATTTTCTGAGAGAGGCATCTTCACCTGATTTTACAACCTTTAGTGTGATATTGAACCAGCCATAACATGATAAGACATAAGGTAAACATCTACTTTGAACTTCATTGTTAAAAAGAGATAGTATGACAAGATTTTAAAGGTAAAAATTATTGAAAAGAAACCAATCCTCCCTAAGATTCTCTCCATAATATGAGTAAATCAAATCTTGGTTTTGCTGAACAAAGAATAAAATAACTTAGGAGGGTGCTGAAGTAACATGATCAAGAAAGACACATACCACCCTACGAATCAATGGCTCCAAAACCGGCTCCAGCAAATGCTGGACTGATTGCAACTTCATCACCTCCTGAACCACACTGACATATTTACAAACAAATTAGAAAACCATAAGAAACACACACTGGAAGTGACACATAGTTTTCCATGGATTATAATAACAAATCATCACAGAACTTGGATAAGCATGAGTGAGATTCAAATACAAAGACAATGAAATCTAATCAAGCAAATTCACTCTATTTCCAACATCAAAGAGGTGAACCACTATCTCTAACCATAAAAATGACCACAAGTTTTTCTTTTCTCCTACCTATCCCCTTTAATTTTGAAACCAACAATTTCTTTCCGAAAACAAATAAAAAGCAAACCCCCTCAGCATTATTGATGGAGCATTTACAAGTGACCTAACAACTTTAGACCATTTATCACTATCCCAACCTATCATTTAGAAGACAAAACCAATACACCATTGAATAGAAGTGCTCATGGAAGTCCAGAACGACAAATAGACCAAATGAATCCCATAGAGTGAAAAACACATTGAAAAAAATAGGAAAGACGCCTAATCCAGTTCTCTAACTGGTTTCGACTTTCAATATTAGCAGAAGCATTTTAAACATATTACAAATTGCCAATACACCTTTCACCAACAACTTTACAAAGCTAACAATAAACCCACTTCAAATAAAACATATCCACGCATCCATTCACTTCAAATGAAGAATTTCGATCATATTATAAACATGCAAATTGCAAAGCACAATCAATTCAACCAGTGAGCAACTTTTTATTTTAATAGGTCAGAATGGAGAACTAACCGCATTCACCAAGAAATTTTAGCAAACAAGAAAAACCCAAATATCAAATTTCCCCACAATTCGTTTCAAAGTATAAGAAAAGGGAGATAATTAAGAAAGGAGGAAAAGAGTGTACTTTCTCAAGGAAGGAACCCTTCTGCGTTTATCCTGATCAGGACTATTCCCTTCTGACGGTCGAGCCTTACCATCGTCCTGGGGCCTCTTCTGCGACATTATTACGAATAATTCCAAGAACAAAACAAAGCCCAAAAGCAAAGCGGTTTCGGTTTCGACGGTGGGCAAGGGCAACGAAGAGGTTCATTAAAAACCAGGAGAAGAAGAGGCAAAGAAACCAACATGCGGCGGCACACGATGAATGAAACCAGCGAGATATTATTATACTATTCAATCATTCATCAAATAAATGGGTAATCAATGAGTAAAATCCAAAACCCAGAAAAAAAGGAAAAAACAAAGACTAAAAAAAAAGCCCAATTCCTATCCAATGTCTGAATTTGGCTGGGTGTGGGATGCTTCTTCGCCGTGAAACTCTTTCACCATCTTTCTTTCCTTTTTTTGTTTTTCTCTTTCCACTCTTTGGCTTCCAGTTTAACTGCAACTCAAAAGGTTGTTATGGTATGTCTGTGTGTGTTGTTAGAAACGTGGGACCCGACAAAGCGCGTTTTGGACTAGGAAAATTAAAGAGTTGTGGGTCCCGCATTGGTGACACGCCATTTCCTTTCCATTCCTCCGTTCCTATCCAAGCCAAGCCTACGTAAGTGTAACTTCACCAATACTCCTCAAATTCTTAAAGGTTAAAATATCATGTCATTTTAGGTTGGGTTTGGGCGGAGGATTTGGGGGCCCATTTGTTTTTGGGGTCTATTCTGAGATACTAATGGTCTATTTATTGGTATTTTGGTTACATTGGATTCTTCCAAACTACACTACTTTATTACTACTACGGGTAGAGGTGGCAATCGGGTGGGTCATGTTGGGTTCGGGTCATCAGGTTCAAGTTATTTTAGGATTCGGGTTTGAGTTAGATCGGGTTAAATTCGGGTCAGGTTGATATGGGTTCGGGTTAAATTTGTGTCAGGTCGATCTGGGTTTGGATCAAATTTGGGTCGGTTAATTCGGTTTCGGGTTGGGTTCTGACCAGATCTTTTACCCATTTTTCCCTAGATGAATAATTTCATTCACCTTTTCAAATTTGATATGTAATTTATCAATTTACCTTTTAAAACATATTCATATAAAAAACTATATATCATAAATAAAATTTTCAGAAATTATTATTTATTTTCAGAAATTATTATTGAATTCGGGTTTTTTCACGTTCGGATTCGGGTTTTTTCGGGTTTTAGATTTTTCAGGTTCTGGTTTTTCGGATTTGAGTTTTTTCGAGTTCGGATTCGGACGGGTTCAGGTATCTGACTATTCTTAGTCAATCGGGTTCGGGTTTTTCGGGTGGGTTTTTCTCAAAATCGGATTCATTTTGCCACCTCTAATTATGAGGACCTTGGTTCGGTTTTGATTTAGTTTCGAATAATTTTTGGTTACCCACTAGATAAATTTTACTATTGAACAATCAGTTCTGATTTGATTTTATATTTCAAATTGAACCACTCAAATTCCGGTCCAAAACCCGATCCTAAGTGACCTTGAACCCTTATACAAGCAATATACAAATTATTAATGTCGTTATTTATTGTATTTTATTGTTTTAAAATGTTTGAAAGCAATCCTTTTCCTATGGCATTTTGACAAGATATATAAGATCTTTTTTCATAAAGTTAATGAAGTTTTCTTTACTTTTTTTTTTCCTTTTACATTAGAAAAAGCCTTTCGCATCTTTTCTACTTATTGTACTAAGTTGAAGGGAGGAGGAAAATATAAAGATAAAGTGTTTTTTGCACCATATAGATGATGGAAGACCCTTAGCCCTACCCCAAAAGTAAAACGCTTAAAATGTTTTAATTTTAACTACAAATATAATCACATACTACAAATTAATTAAGGATATATTGTTTTTGGTTAAAAATTAAAGATATAATTGAGATCATCGTGACATCGTCCAAAGCGACTCGATCTAGCAGCATGCATGGCAATAATTGTGATTAGGGAGGTTGCTTTGTTCAAAATATTACACATTAATTTGGCTTCACATTTTGACTTACAATTAGCATTAATTAATTTTTATATGTATTACCATACAATCTAGCTAGAAGCTAGTAGAAGAATTTTCAAATTCCATATTCTAGCTCTTTTTTTTTTTTTTTTTTTTGAAGATATGGTATCCTAATCTTCTAGTGTCTGGACAAGTAAAGTAAATGAAGGCAAGTTGAATTTTGGTAGGATTGGGAATAGAAAGGAGCAAAAGGACTAAAGATAATTAATGGCATAGTGATAAGAGGATGAAAAGTCCAAATAAAGATTTCAATTGCAAAGAAAGGAAAACGGAATAAAAATTGAAGAATGTCAAAATCATAATAAGATACATAATGATTTACTCTCTCACTAATTTGCTAACTTTCTTTTCCCTCCCCACTTCCACGAATCTTCCTTTTGTCTTCCTCCCCCTCCACATTATAATATATACAGTATATATATATATATTTTGTTTGTTAATAATTTTTCTATTAATAAAAAAAGATATCCTTGTGTTTTGATGATCCCAGACTAATATCAACCCTTTCAAAGAGTTGAACAATTCCCATCCCTTATACTAGAGTACAAATTAAATTACTTACCATCTTCACCAATCATTTGTAGATTATTTGCTAGAAATTTCATATCCACTCCATGTTGATCTCCAATTCATCTATCCCTTGCAAATATGGCAAAGAAAAACTTTTTTTAAAAAAAATACTTACTATTTTCTACTTAATTAGAAAAGAGTTTAGTTGAGTTCTTCTTTCTACCGTTTAACTCTTGTTCCATCGGGCGAAGAATCTACAGTCACTTGGCTGACTCGCTAGTCCTTATGGAATTAATACTCAACCGTTGTAGTGAAGGTTGCTGTGAGGAGATCCTTGTGCCAGTGAAGATTTCTTCCAGTGATCGAAAAATAATAAATACAAAAACCATTGCTTTATATCCAACACTCTGAATAGAAAGGAAAATAATAATATCAAGTTATTAGGAGTATCTGGTGCTCCATCGGTGGAGTTTTTGACATAAACGGATTGAAAAGTTGATTGAACTTGATTTTTAACATTGCACGTACAGTCTGTCAAGCTCTATTTACGGTGGATGAAATAATTTTTCAAAAATATCAATAAATTAAATTGGAAGGTCAAAAGTGATCTATGCAATACAATTATAGTAGTATTCTACATGATATATTAGTTTTAAAAATGTGTAGTTGGTTAATTAATATTCTAAATAGGTAGAATTAATGTGTATAATATCACGAGAGCAATATATTCAAATAAATATTATTATTATATTGGATGATTATATAATACATTGTCAGTGTAAAGTTTAGATTTACTCCAGAAGCGGGGTGTTGACACAACCCTATTTCTTAATTAATTTTGTATTTAATTTAATATTAAAAATTATTTCCTAAAAGACACATGTCAATCCTTAAACCACACATGTGCAGTATGCTAAATTGCATATGATTTTCGATTATTAATTTATTGTTATTACTATATATATATATACATATATAATATATGGTATATGATGACAATACACTTTAATTTTTTTTTTGTTGCATTTACAAGTAAAGTAGGGGAGAAGGGAAGGTGTAGGTCCTTAAGCTCATGGTGAGCATGGGAGGAAGTAGGAGTCCATAATGTGTTGACGTGACTGGTGAATCCTCATAAGATGGGGGAAATGGAAATCAAATGGCGTACGTGATTAAGACTCTAGTGTAGAGACCACATGATTTGTGATGAAATTGGGTTGAAGTTTCTCTAATTATTTTGTAGGCACATGAACATTGGGAGAGGGAGTTAATTCAATAGCCAGAAACCAGAAACCAGCAACGTACGTGGGGGCCAAAGCCCAAAGCCAATGGCAATGGCAATGGCAATGGCATAGAGATGAGTGGTGATTGCTCTCCCAATCCTAGTCGGCCTACCTGTCATGTGGGGAAACCAAATTTCGATCCTACCGTACTACCAGTACTATAGCCTTTTAAATAATTAACATGATTTTTGCAATCTTCACATTAATTCTTTCGTTCGAAATGGTAAATGGACAATAAGAGCACGGCAAATCCATGCAAGTTTGATGGAAAAAGTGTTTGCAGTTGGAAAGAATCCAAGCAGACCGGGTGTGATTTGAATGAGTGCTCTTCTTTGCTGGCCTCTCAAGTTTCAACTTTCAACCTCCAAAAAGATAATAATCATCACGCTAGAAGGAGGGCTTGAACCTCCGACCTTGTGGTTAACAGCCACACGCTCTAACCAACTGAGCTATTCCAGCTTTGTTAACTTTTCTTCATTAAAATGTATTTAAATGGTATTAAGGATCGGTCCAATCTTCAGCCCAATGGGTTTCCTTTTTATCCCCAAGTCGTTTGGACTTCGGAGAAATGTATTGGATTAATTGGGCTCATGGTAATATGGCCCAAATCTGAGGCTCCTTATCTAATTTCATTTTATTATTGACAAATTCTTTACATTGCCATTGCCCATTAATCACTTAATATCACGAGTTATTACCAAGTACACGGTGAATGGAGTTTAACAGACTGTACATGTGGGTCTAAAAGGGTGATATGTGTCACCTTAGGAACTAGATTGAAATATTAAAAATCTAATTAATTCTGGAATGTGGTACTTGTCAACTTTTTAACCCGCTTGTGGAGTCTAAAAACTGTACTGTCAGTGTACCAAATAATAACTCTAATAATACCTTGTTTCTTCCAAAAGATTAAATAATCTTAGGTTCGAGACCTTACGTACCCAGCTGCCCTAATTGATAGACTCACTCATCAGACTCAGGTGCGCGACCCGAGTCGAATCCGGATTAATTAGAGCAAAACTCTAGAATACTGGGTGGGAAAAAAAATTAAAAACATTGTTAAATCATCCCTCACCTGTATACTTCTTGCAAATGGTTTCAACTTGCATATACCATGTGTTTACATGTTCTCATATACTTTTCTTCATATTTCGGCCAAAAAAAATTATACTTTTCTTCATATTCCTTAGTTAATAGTAATGATATATGATTTCCCTATATTTGTATCAATAATATTTACATGTTCTAAAAGAGTTTGAGTCAAATCTTCTCTTGCCTAAATATTTCTTACTAATATATAATCTATATTATATATAAAAGTACGAGTTTTGTAAAACTTTTGAATTGGTCATTATATTCTTATTTTTCAAATATATTTCCTTAAATGTCATTGCTTAACTATTGTAGTTATATTCTACTAAAAACTCTATTTTTATTCAATTAAATCTAATATCTTTATAATTACTTTATTTTTACCATTTTATTATTTTTCAATAAAATTTGGATATATTAAACTTTTTTAATATACAGTTTTATTCTATTAAAAACTCTATTTTCATTTAATTAAATTTAATATTTTATAATTATTTTATTTTTATCATTTTTATTTGATAAGTTATTGTAATTGACATCTTTCTATTTGATAGTTTAATGTATTATTGATTAAAATTTATTATTTCCTAACGTGTAATTATTTTATTTTTGACTAATAATTAATTTTTGCTTGATATTTAAATTTATTTTTTTACTTTGTTAATATTTTTCTTTTGTGTAGGATAATTTCTTTTGTTACTTTGACAGTAAAACTCAATGTATATACAAATGACATGTCGGTTAATTTTCGGTTTCAGGTTCGGTTGGGTTCGGATCGCTCAAATGTCGGGTCTTCTAGGTTTGGGTCAATTTTGGTTCGTGTCCTTTTCGGTTTCAGGTCATATGGTTCCGATAATTTCGAGTTTGAGCCTCCGATTTTCAGGTTTAGGTCTTTTTGAATTATAGTAATTTTAGATTAATCTCACGGGTTGATCGGGTTCGGGTCATTAAGGATTTAGGGTCGGGTCATTAAGTTTTTAGGGTCAGGTCATTTCGGTTTCGAATTGAGCGGATTTTTTGGTCGAATCAAGTTGGATCAGGTTTGGTTTTAGGTGGTCGCGTCGAATACCCGCACACGGGTGAAATTTTGTCAGCTTTAATAAATAGGCTTCTTTAGGACAAAATTAGTAGTATGATTTTTTTTTTTGGTAAAAAAATTAGTAGTATGCTTAAAATTTTAATCTTAAATCAATTTAAAAATAGATTGGGTCACGTGCAACGCCACGTGAAAGTAAGGACTAGTAATAATAAAAAAAGATGAAATGGAAAAATAATAATAAGTAAAGTAGATGTAGAACACAAAATATCTAATCTAGATATATATAGTTACCTACATTGAAAAGATATTTTCTTTCTGATATCCCATTAATTTGTGATGTGTTGGGTTCTAGTCTCACGGAATGTGAGTTTAGTTTATAATTTATTTGTTTGTGTATTTGGTATGTTTGGTAGTTATTATAGATGAAATTAAAGATTTACAATCCTATTTGATTTTTGTGTGGAAGCTATGTATTAGCTTATTCTCTAGCTAAGATTGAGTTGGATAATCGTGTGGTGCGGGATTATTCCTCCCCGCATTTGTAATCTCTGGTGGTTATTAATTGGTGAAAGTGATTATTTGATAATTTTGTTTTTTTAGTCTTGAATTAGCCAATGAGCCATTGGATGTTTAGTTTAGAGTTCGTTTGTTCGTTTGTTTTTTTTTTGTTTTTGTGTCTAGTTTAGAGTTGATTACTACTTTCTTACTATTGTTCCACTCAAAACTGACAATGAAATTCCTTAAAAAAAACTGAAAAAAGATTTTATTAAAAGAGAAGAATAAGTAGTAGGTGAGGTGAGGGTGAGAGAGCATAATACTAGATAATCTGAACATGTATACTTTTGCAATTGCATAGCAACATGCATATTATAAAAACTGACAGACTGACACTTTTGAAATTGAAGAGGAAGATGCATATCATGGGAGAGACAGAAGCAAAAGGCAAAAAAGGCAGAAATAATTAAGGGCACTTGGTGGAGTTGCCATGGGTGGTCATGCCAGTGTAGCATGTCCCGCAGAGCTCTCTGTTACCGGAAGTGCCAGGAGGCACACACTTGCATCTCACGCAGCATGTCCCGCACGCCCTCTTGCATCTGTTTGGCCTCGAGTTCAAACTGCATCTCACTTTGCACAATTCTCCACAATCAATCTCTTGCATCGCCCTTCTGTTTCCACCTCGAACCACCACCATCTCCCCAACCCCAACTGCGCTTATGTCTTGTTCTATCTTGACATCAGACGAAACCTACATCCAAATTAACATTTATTTTTAATCACATTCCCATAAATATATATATCATCAATTCATCATAGTATAAAATGGAAAAAACTAGAGTTCCCAAGGAAACCCAACTTCCAAAAGAAAGAAATCAATGCTTACTTGTGCAGTGCAGAGAAGAAGAACACCTAATGCAAGAAGCACACCAACTGGAACTGCAACTGCCATTGCCCTCCCAATACTCAATATATTACTAGTACTATACTCTATAGATTATGAATGAACTAAGCATAACAGGGCATTCATCTTTATAGTGGTCTCTTTAGTGTTGATTTTACTAAACTGGCCACCAACTCCGTTTTTATTACCAAAATACCTGCCATGTTGATTGTTTGTTGGGCTACCTCTCTACTTTTCTTTTTCCTCTTTCTTTGCACATCAAGTATGAAATAGTACAATGCAATGTGTAAACTGAATTCCGGATTAGAACTTGGTTTAGCCAAAGCCACAAAGGTTGATATGGCTTGTTTTCATTGTGATCAGTTAAATGCCAGTGTTTAATCATGATTAAAACTACTAGGACGGGTGATTAAACCCACTCAACTCTGCTCCATAATAGTAAAACATTAAAACTTGCATTACACTTAAAAATTTACTAGCACAACTTGTTTGGGAAAAGGAGATGGTTGGGGACTTGGGTTTGAGGGCTTTGGCCTTTGGTTCGGGTGTCGTGTCCTTAAGTATAGTTATTGCAGACAGCTGTTGGTGCTCTGTACTCCAACATCTATCGAAAATCTAAAGACATAGCAATTGGCTGAAAATTTGTTCTAATAACCCCACCTACATAAATCCATAATGAATGTGAATTAGCATAAAATAAAAATATCTCACGTCCTAGTCACTTCACTTTAGTCAGTCATGGCAGGCTTGAGAGTTAAGAGCATTCAGAAACCAAACCCAAAGCCTAAAGGCTAAAAGGAAAGGAAGGTTTGAATAAAGCAGTCACTTGAGAGCTGTTCTTGTTCATCATTGCTCTCCCACTCCCAACTCCAGCCTGGAATGAATCTTTCTCATCAACCCATACACCTGGGCCTTGCAACGTTTTGGGAGTAGGGAGTTAACTTATTCAATTAATACATGAAAATTACCACATTATATTTGTTCTTTTGTCTTGCATCTCAAGTTCACATATATAAAAGATGGTTTATTTCAATTCCTATACTCTATGGTATGGGCATAACAGCATCAACAGAGTGATGATGCTAACATAGGAACAGTTACTTCTCATCACAACAATGAATGAAATTAGATTTCTTCTCCTTGCTATGCAATCAGTCAAAATTTGATCATGGATTCAAGGACAATATGCTAGCTATATTGATGTCCTCTATAGAAACATTTTCCAATTATCTGACAATGAATGTCTGTATTATATTGAAATTTCTATGGTGTGTTTCTAGGCCTTCTCCCTTTTCTGTTTCATCTATAATAGGGTACTACTTTACAAACTGAAGAATTACTCTATAATTGCCACCAACTTTCTTGTAGAACAATCTTCCATAAGTTTATTCCTTGCAAGAAGAATACCTGGGTTATATTTCAATGATCATTATACCCACAAGCCACAGTAACCAGCCATACTGCATGATCTTCTTCTACACGCACTTGAGTCAACTCCACATTCCTCATCACTGAAACACCTATGGTCACCACGAGAATCAGGGATGTGGCATGCACTCTCAATTTGTTGGACACCATGTCCCGACCTCAAAGCTATTGCAGGACAGACTTGTAGAGACATTGCACTTGCTCGTCTTGTTTGCTGTTCACTCTGCAACGTAAAAGCTTGAACGTCTTTACTCCAGTTTTTTTACTTTAAAGGTGACTGATTAAGGATGGCAGTATTCTATAAATGAATAAATAATTAGCAGAACAACAACCTTTGCGTAAGTCCAGTTGGTAGGGATGTATGTCTCTGGAAGCCTCTCATGCCAAGAACTCAATACTGGAAGAGGATGACCCTCAGTGGTGAAAATATAATTCCGATCAACCAAAAAAGAATCATCAAACAGAAGATACAAATACTTGCACCTGGAGAAAATGAAATTGCAAGACACTACTTCAGAAACAGTGTTGGGTTGTAAAGATGCATTTTTATATCTTAAAATTGGGAGGCCAAAAGAGAAAGAAAGAAAAAGAAACTATCTCACGTTTCAGCAAGAAAGAAGCTATGTTGATGATCTTCCAACTGCATAGTTGTCACATCTCTAACACTTGCAAATCCACCTTCTACTTTGGTGTATGAATTAAGAGAATTGACAATTGATTCACCAACTTGTATGTACCATGGGTCTGTATTGGTAAAAGATTGTTAATTTAACAAAGTGAATTCATTACTATAGTCAGCTATTAAAAGTACCTGTGGAATAATGATTACAAAAGTAAGGAAAATTTAAACTTCAAAGACAACACAAAATAAAACAACCCATAAAGAAGATTAGCAGACCTTTAGTTGCTTGATATAGGTAGAATGTGGACTCTGCCAACTCTGGCCTCAGAGGATAATACTTTTCAGTAGGATGTAACATCTGATGATCCAGCAAATACCTGGAAGGATTCTATAAATTCAGGTTACTGATATTCGGATGAAAAATAAAATTATTTAAAAAAAAAAACCACAACCACAAGCACACAACAACAACCAGAAGACGATAAGCTCCCAAACTTCACAGGTCCATACCTTTCTGGTAGAACTCCAAATTTCTGCCATACATAAAAAAACTCACGGTGTGATGAATTAGCAGCTCCAATATCCCCAACAAGAACCTGATACGGTAATTTAAACATTAAATTAGAAGAACCCTTCAATGAAACAAACTAGGAACCTAAGGCCAGGGAGCTTCAGTTACTTGCCTGTAAACCAGGCCAAAAGGCTTGAAGACTCGTAAGCTGCCAATATGTTGGTTTTCCTGTCCTCATATCAGCTTCATGGTACCTTCATTACAATAAAATGCTTAGAACCAGTTAGTGCTAATTCGTCTAGCTCTCAAGTAAGCTTAGTCTCTTTTACATAAACTATGATATAGATTAGAAAATTTCCAAATTTCAAATTATTAAGAATTAGAAGAAATATGTCATATAAGCAAGTCAGACGTAGACAAAAGAGTAAAATCTAAAGAGAATGTATTACCACAAAATTACTATGAAAAAAGCCTAGGTACCTTGGTCTAATCTCCAATTATTGCACCCCACTATGCTACTCTAATTTAATGTGTGTATAACCTTCCACCCAAGACCCACAGTTTAGAAAAGTAGGATAGAATTAAGGTGAAAAGAGTATATTCACAATAAGTCCAGATATTGTTTACTAGACTGAATATTATTGTGAATATTGGACACCTACTCAAATAAAAGAAATTTGATATAAACATTATGTGTATATAATTGTGAAAATTGGCAGTGTCAATGAACAAAATAGATAATTAGGACTATGTTACTTGTACTCAGGGGTGACTCTCAGATATGGGTACATTGAAAGTTTCTAAGTTTTTCCTTTTATTGAGGATCAGAAAAGCTGCATCCATCAGATATGTGTCAAACAAAATGAAGAGATAGGGGAGTTCAGCCTTAGTAGATCTAGCTAAAATTCAACATGAGACAACATAGTAAACCATTCAATAATAAACTCAAAGACACATCAGCGGTGCATTACCATGGACCATATCTGAAATACTTCTGCACTGCTAGATAAGCAGAATGAAACATTCTCCAATAGTCTTCCTTTCCAAAAAGAATGTAAGCCTTGCATAGATACTCATAGAATGAATCAACCCCTTAGACAAGCAAAACAAAATCTAACATGAGAAAAGTAATAATAATTACTAAAAGAGGTATTAATCCAATCAGGTGATTCACTGGGAAAACATTAAGAATAAACAGAACACAAGCTTGAAACAAACTCCGAAAATATGATATAAAGCCAATCACAAAACTAGACAGTGCCAATATAATTAGCAACCCTATACAGACGATCTGCATAATATGGAGTTCAGATAGCACATACCAGCACCAATGCCAGATGAATATTCAATCCATTCCCCAGTGATCACATCCAATGTTGTTCCAAGTAGATTTAAGGAACTTCGCATGCTCCATAATTTGCGTAGAGCGCGTAAAGCTGCAGATTCATATCGGGGGTCACCAGTTAATCTTGATAATGCTCCCATTTCAAGAATCAGAGACCCTGAAGACAGATTGAAAATTAACGATTTCAGGATAGCATATTTTATGATGAACTTGTCTTACCTTGTTCTGGTAAGAACCTTACCACACCCCGAAGTGCTCGTTTCAGTAGTCTCATTCTCCATTACTCCATACTGCCCACAGAATTTTGCATTGATGCGGAGTCATATATCCTCTTAACAAACAAAGTCAACAGAGCATATTCATACTTCCCAGAAATTCAAAGGTATACTTCTGATTGAAAAGATCATGGGAGCTAAGGGAAGTCTAGAAAGTATCAATATGGGATAAAATCAGAAAAGCCAAAGTTATTAACTTTTCTATATGTTGTCTGCTCTGTTGGTTTGCAGGACATGTTTCTAAGCACATTTTCATTATTATGGATATGATGCAGTGTAATTCCAGAATAAAATGTCTGTATACGGAACAACAACAATCACAAAGTATATGATTTTGAACTTCAATATGTAACATCTATCACTAGCACGTTTTAGGCAATACCTTTAAGTTAATCCAAGCATAAGGTAAACCAGTGGGTGTATGAAAAGCAGGTAAAAAGCGACGCCCTAAATCTTCAGCAAGATTAAGCAGCTGGTTGTTGTAATATCCTTGAACCAACCTGTTTGTGGAATCAGTTGCAAGAATATGAGCAGATATAAGTCCTCCAAGAACTCTTATGTTGCACTACACAATGGAAATCAAGTGAAAAGGAATGTAATTAGAAATGCCTCACATAAGTTGCTCATGCTGAGAATGATTCCTACGATTCTAAACATATAACTATAATTTTAGTATCAATAAATTTCAATATAATCGACTACATTATAAAAAAACTGAACAAAAGCACAACCTAACTTAAGCCCATCCCTGGATAAGAGATATCATAATAAATACCTCAAAAAGATTAATCCTTGCATCGACATTGAAAGTCAGATTTTCAGAAAGCCAAGTAACTGCCCGTTCAAATTCCGTGTTATTTCCCATGATAACAAGGCTGGGGAGAATAGAAAAGTTGTATCAGAACAAGGACTTGGAAGAAGTCCTGGGCTGAATTAAAGCATATATATTGGTGGAAGAAGTATTCCATTATCAATTTACTGCATATGTTTGTTTATACCTGGACAATGATTCAATAAGAGTAAGGGCAGATCCATTATAGTCCTGTGGTAAGTGTTGAAGCTGCAAATTGAAAAAAAGACTGTTATTACGCCATTCAGTTAAATACTGTTGTTCTGAAGAAAGAATACATTACCTTCAAATTTCCGAGCTCGCTAAGAGAGTCAGTGAAGCTTTTGGTAAGGGGCTTCAGCTCATCATGCTGTGAAGAATTTAACATTCAATACAGAGTGAGAGTGCAACAATAGATATATAATGGTTAAGAAAATGGAAGTGGGACAAGAACTAACCGGGAATGCATGTGTCATGTAGTTTTCATAAGCATGATAGAACCTACAAATTAGAGGAGTAAAGAAATACTAGATGTCATTCAAAATTCAGATAAGTGGGCAAAGTCAAATGGCAGCAAGATTGAATGGCGGTTCAAATTATGATATAGTCTCTACTCAAAAATTTCATCTTCATTTGAATAAAAGAAAATTTGTTGCCCGGATACATGACATCTAAACAGCAAAGGAGGTCGGATAAAATTAAAAACATTCATCTACATTTAAGAATCCTGAAAAACTAAGAGTCCAACTTCAAGTCTTGAACCACATCAAAAAATCAAATACCCATTAAAGAAAATCGGAAATTCAAATCGAAATATAGAGTGAAAACAGAATTGGGGCTTACATCTCTCGAACTTTGTCTCTCATGAGTCTCTTCTTAGCTGCCCAACGGGAATCAAAGTGAGATTGAGACGTGGAAGGAGCAAACAAGAGAGGAGAAAAGAGGAGGAAGAAGAGAAGCCAAGATCCACAATTACGAGGTAACAACATGATCTGGTCTTGTCTTCAGCTTTCAGTTCATTCAGAAAAAACTGAAATTATGTTGTAAGTTGTCTTGTAACGTTTGTTTAAGAGTGAAGAGTACGAGGCTGGATATAGATCCGCCCGCGACTGGGAGAAGAGAAGCCGAACCTCATAAAACTAAACTACTAAACTAACAAAAATGAGACTGTAATTTTTTTTTTTTTGGGCCAAAGAAATGAGACTGTAATAATTAGTAGTAATTGAAAATAGAAATGAAAAATGACGACGCAAATAAATTATTGACCAATCACAACTTGTCCATGAAAGTCAACATCCCATCCCCTTTTTTGGTCAACATGTTCCAGCTGATTTTTTTTTTTTTTGGATAAAATCTAGTTAAATTGCTGGCCCTCTAACATAGACGTAGCCAATAATAATAATGTCGTTAATTATTTGGGTTAATTTAAAAGAAAAGAAGGCAAACTGGTGACACATTGATTGCAATGTAACACATGGTTTCTTAAATTTTGGTCATCTGAAAAATTTGAATATTTTGCTTTAATTAGAAAAGAAAGGACTAAAGAGGGTTTGAGGCCAAATTAAAATTAGCATTGAGAAGTGCGGGTGCACCGCACTCCACGCTCAATACGTATTGCCAATATTTCAACAATGCAATTGCAAAGCACTGAGACATATTAACAAAAACAAACAAAACCTTAGTCCTCTTAACAGAAAAAAACTGAAATATGTTTTGCTTCTCCTAAAAACCCTCCCATCCATCAGATTGTTTTTTTTTGAATTTGTCATTTTCATTATTTTTCCCTTTCCATAGGGGAAAAACCCCCCTCCCCCTCAGGAACAGGAATACGGGCACGCCCTCACCATGGCTAATTTTCTCTTCCTCATTCTCATTTCCCTCTCCATTATCCCTTTCTCAGAATCCAAGCTCTCCCCTGATTATTACAAGCAATCATGCCCCGACTTGGAAAACATCATTCGAGAAACCGTCACCAACAAGCAGATCACCAACCCCACCACAGCCGCCGCCACCCTCCGTCTCTTCTTCCACGACTGCATGGTAGGAGGCTGCGACGCTTCCGTCCTCATCTCCTCCAACGCCTTCAACAAGGCCGAACGTGACGCTGACATCAACCTTTCTCTTCCCGGCGATGCCTTTGACGTCATCGTCCGCGCCAAAACCGCCCTCGAGCTCTCTTGCCCCGGCATTGTCTCCTGCGCCGATATCCTCGCCCTCGCCACCCGCAACGCCATCAAAATGGTCGGTGGGCCCTTCTACACCGTCAAGCTCGGCCGCAAAGACAGCCTCGAGTCCAAAATCTCCGCCGTGGAAAGCAACATCCCCAGAGCCAACAGCAGCATGGACGAGATCATCAAGATGTTCGAGTCGAGGAAGTTCACTGTCCAAGAGATGGTTGCCCTAACGGGGGCCCACACCATCGGATTCTCCCATTGCAAGGAGTTCGCTTACAGGCTTTACAAGTATGACAAAAGCACCCCAACGGATCCTGCTTATAACCCAAAGTACGCGGCAGCTCTAAAGCAAGTGTGTGGAAATTATAGCAAGGATGAAGCGATGTCAGCTTTCAATGACGTCATGACTCCGTCCAAGTTCGACAACATTTACTACAAGAACTTGCAGAGAGGGCTGGGGCTGCTGGAATCGGATAATGCGCTGGTCAAAGACCCCAGGACCAAGCCTTTTGTGGAATTGTATGCTTCGAACCAGGATGCTTTTTTCCGTGATTTTGGTCGAGCAATGGAGAAGCTTAGCACTTATGGGATTAAGACTGGGAGGAAAGGAGAGGTGAGGCACAAATGCGATGCTTTTAACTCTATTCAGACTTGATCACTTGAATAACACAATACAATACAATACCCACTCTTAATTCTGATTTGTTGGTGATGGCAATTATGGCCATGGACATATAATGGATGTGAATTTCTTATAATATACTATACTATATAAGAGGAAGAGATTAATGTTTTAATATATAAGTATTATTTCCTATATATATAGTATATGAGGAATGTAATGGATAACTTCGGAATCACTTTTTTTGTGGTATCCTATCGGGACTAATCCAATCCCGCATCACGCACCTGATTACGGTAGGTGAGTCTATCAACGGGACGGTAACCAGTTCAAAGGGATCTGGCAAAAAAAAAAAAAAACTCAAAGGGACGGGATATATAATGATACAGTACTATATGATTTTTGTAATAGGATTATAGGACTAGTCTAATTAATCAAGGATAGCTGTGCAGCTTCTGCTTAAGCCTTAATGGAATAATTAGTAAGTAGTAGTAACTGGTGATCAAATTTGTATTTTCCTTCTTATCAACACAGAGATTGTTTACTATTTCGATCCATCATTATCTTAAAAAATCTAGAGGAGATATCTAGATAGGAAGAAATTAATGAAATATAAATTCACTGTCGGTGTATTATATGTAATCCTTTCTGTTTAGGGCAAAACCATGCAAGTAGATGAATTTAATATGGTATGAATTATATATATATTTATTATAAGAAGAGGTAGCAATTGATCCGATCCTGTGGCATTTCGTATATTCTAGCATATAGTGTAAGATTGCAGGCAGCTCTTGGTCGTGCCCAACTTTTACGTCTTTAAAGCGTAACGTAAAGACACCAACTAGCAAAGCAAAGGCACCCAACTTGGTCCATATATCTTCTTAAAGCCAAAATTAAAAGTGGACGTCCTCACAATAATTCAACTCTACACTCTACACTTCAGCTTATGCTTATCTCAATACTGTTTAATACACATCAGCAAATTATTATAATTATACTATCTGAAAATTGGATAAAATTAGACTCTAATGTAAGCAGAGCTTGTTCTGTCTTGCACCCCTGCAAATTAACACCACATTCCCTAACCTTCTCTCTCTCTCTTCTTTTTTTTTTTTTTTACAATAAAATACTACAAGAAAAGGAGCTCGCAGACTGTTTGAAAACAATAACAACCCACTCAGAGAATGTTCTCCTTTTCCTGGAAGGAAGATTAAGATACATGCATATGGCAATTGGCAAAACAGAAGAATATAATAGAAGCAAAGCATAACCAAATCAAAAACTAGTTACATTTCTAGAAAATTTTACAAGATCATGGCAGTTTTATTGCATTCCCTTCATACTCCAAAAGTTCACACCACAACACAGAATTCTGTAAACTCCAACAGTCCTACTTGAAATTAGCCTTCGTTACACTTTCCCAACTCAATCATGTTGAAGAGCTGTGGATACCCGGCGGAGCAAGTCCTAACTGAGTATACAGACTCTCACAGTTCTTAGAAATATAAGATGGAGATGGCTTGATCACAATGTGCCTGCCATCAGTGCCTTCCTCAAAATGATTATGCTGAGAAGGCAAATGAATATAATGACACAACTCAGCCATGTTGCAGTGTAAATGCTGATTCTGATCAAGTGCCTTGAAGTCAATTACAAACTCCTTGAACACTGTAAACTCTGGTACACAAGAAGGCAAAGAATTAGAAGACACAAGAGAACAATGCTGACTAAGACCACTGTAATCTTGGGGAGGCTCATCCGCAAAACTCAAGTTTGTGCTCTTTGGCTGTAGCCGCATTTTTCGCTTCTTCAGCCTCTCAGACTTATGTGCATTTTGGTGCCCCCCTAAAGCCTGTGAGTTTGTAAACTTCTTGAGGCAAAACTGACATTCATACTTTCTCTTCTCTTTCTCTTTACCTGATTTCCCCACCTTACACAAAATTCTCTCCGAAGACTTTCCTAAATCGTTCACTTCTTCAGATCTCTCCTGACAATTTTCATGACCACCATGGCAAATCAGCTCAAACCCAAATAGCCTCAATTGTTCCTTGCCCATCTTAATTTTCCAGTGAATTCATCAAATATGGCCCTTACAAGCAACAAAAGGCTGAAGCAGCAATTTGTGTATCTTATTCTATTATATAGAAATTCTAGGACATCCTAGAATGCTTCTCTCCTATTTATAGAAGGCTGATTTGTACTAGGTGATGCAAGCTACAATGGATTGGGTTTCTTTTTTCCAGATGTGAACAGCAAAAGCACATCAAACAAAGTGATGGCAAATAAGGAAAAGGGGAAGAATATCAGATTCTAAAAATTGCTATTAAGAAATTTTAATATTATCCCATACTGTCAATGTAACTTTTGGATCTCTCATGTCAAACTACTTAATTAATTAAACTACCCCGCTAGTGTGCTAAAACTTACAATGTTAGCGTACAAGATAATAGTAAATAAAATTCCTTCAGAGATATGCATCATGGCAGCCTATTTTAATAACACTCTTATTTTATTAAAGAAAGGAAAAACAAAGTCTTAACGGACTGTATAATTTTAACATGCAATCAGAAAACAACTTGAGCATATTCAAACTAATGCATATATCTATATGATAATAAAGTGGTAATAGTTGATAAAGATGTAAAGCAATGGAAAAAGTCAAAAAGTGGTGAGGATGCTTGCTAGGACAGCACTAACTTCCAAACCAGTTATATCCCAAAAATATCTACAGGCTTCTCTATACACACAGTAAGTATCTGCAAATTATGACCCCTATACTACTGTGACTTCAGCTCGGATCAAACCATATTATAACAACTCTTCCAGCAACCGAAAATATAACAGTAGTTTGCTTAAGAAACAGAAGGAATAATAAAAGTGGATAATGATGTAAGCATATCTATTGAGAAAGGATAACGAAGAAGATCTGGTCATATCTATTTAAATCGTGCAGACACTAAATTCTATACAAATAAGGAGACTTTATAGCAATGTTAGTCATTTGCAACTCATACTTTCTAAAGCCTTGCATCTGATTATTGGAGAATACACATTTAACCTTCTGGGACAAGTATTAATTATTGGATTGTGTTCTCATCCCACTCTACTTTTCCTTCACAAAGCATTACAAATTCCATCTTTTGCTTTAGAAAGAACCATATGCACTAAGGCACTGCATTTATCCGGGTGGCCAAATTGTGTCTCCTTTATAATGATTATTAGTACTCATCTTGTTTGATGTCGCTATGTGCAACTTGTTCATGAATTTTTCTTTCTAATCCTGTGGTCCAAAGTCTCAAATGAATAATTAAGGAAGAGCATCACTTTCATTTCATTCCGTGCCAAGAAAACAAAAATAAAGTGCAGTTAATTAAGGATCTGAGAGTACAAATATTACTTGATTTTGTTCATGCTAGGGTTCTTCTTGCAGTAATTATGTAGTGGGCAGGAATCATCATCGGGTGACAATTTTTTCTGGCTACTACCTTTCATTGTGCATTTGCGACAAAGCTTACCATGAGTATAAAGAAGACAGTTCAGATCAAACTTAAGTTCATTTGGGATCCTTCGGTTGAGATGAAGGTATGTCTTGTTCCTGTCAGCTATAGATGGGACCCAACCAATGGTCCTTGCAATCTCAAATACCTGCAGAGTTATTTGCAAGTTAATAAGTTTTATTTAAACATACATGTCTAAGCAACTGAAGTATTCTGCTACTCACATGTGTGTCCACTGGGAAATCATCTTGCTGAAGATTGAAAATCAAAACGCAAGCCACCTGCCATGTCCAAGTATAGAGCTTTTATATAATTTAGCTGGGGATCAGAATGCTGAGAATAATAAGTAACTACAACAAAAAACAAGAAAGTTGAATCATGACTTCAACAAAAGGATGACAACTTAGAAGAGTTTAAACAGATAAATCACTGCATCTAAATCATAATAATTACATAATGATCCAGTTTTGAATCTAATTCTATGCATGACATGCACAACAGCATGAACTTCTTATTGGTTTAACTTTTTATTTATTTCTCTTTTAATTTCCTGTCAGTAACATGTAAATCAGCATATAAATTTAAGTAAAAATGCCAAAGAAATGTTGATATTAAGAATGAATAGTACCATTTTCTAGTAATCATGAAAATTGAACTCAAATACCAAGCCAAATCAAATTACAGAAGACAACATTTAAGAAGATTAGTTAAACAAGAAGATCTGCAAGAACAGCTTTTAAAATAATATTCCACTTTTTTTCTCGAATAGATTCAATATTTGAAACACAGCAAAGTCATTGAACCTGCCCATGAACATCTTACTCAAATAGAAAAGTGATATCCATACATCAATACCGGCACTGATGTGCAATTCTGTAACTGAATACACATACAGAATTCATCAAAGGTAAGTGCTGGAAAGATTTTTGGTAGGTAATTCAACTTTGTATGTTGAAATATTTCCAAAAATTGTTTCCATGGGTAGAAATGCAAAAAATACTCATAGCAGTGTCTGCCTTAAAGTAAGTATCCCACAGAAGGCACTTTATTCTAACAGAATTGTGAGGCATTGATATATCAAAAGAGACTTGATACTTTGATCCGGACAGCTTGACCATATGCAATAATGCAACGATGCACCCCTCCCCTTATTATGCATGCATAAAAAGATTTAGAATATCTGAGTTTCCCATTAACTTTGATATACTAGTATATAAAATTAAAGATTGTAGAGGGCTGATGCACTGAGTAGATTTATATGGGGCCACTAACTGAATTTTCATTTGGGCCTTTTTTTTTTTTTTAAATGGTGAAATCAAACCACAACCATCAGCATCGCAACAGCTCCTATCTTTACAACTTCTTGCTATTTTCTTTTGCAACTAAGATCGAAACTTATATATGCTAGTTGAAAAACATGTTCAAATGCATAATTTAAAATCATGTCAGTAAATCCACTGTTAAATATAGCATATCTCAACTAGGCCACACCATGACTATAATCAGATTAAACTATAGATAACAAGTATTATTACAGAACTTAGAGGACCTAATTTTTTTTTGGCAATATAGAGGACCTAATTTAAGAGGAAAGCAAAACAATTACAAACACAAAAGGACATTACTCAAGCATACTATAAATAGAAGAAACTGTAATTCAGTGATCATAAGCATTCTATACTATGGAGTATAAATTTTAAATGATCACACAGACACATGCATGAATAGAGTAAAAAAACAACATCCCATTTTCTTGAATGCTTAAAAGGAGTGAGGAGCGCTATAGTTGCTTCCTTGAGTGAAAAGAATTGGATTCAAAACACTTAACGTATCAGCTTAAGTCCATTTACAGAAACTAACCGTCTTAGGGCCAACCCCTTTAAAATTGGAGAGCTCAGTCTTCATTTCATCAATTGACAAATCTCGTAAGTACTCCAAGCAGAGTTTGCCGTTTCTTTCATGCAGACACTTCAATACATTCTTAATACAAGAAGCTTTCTTTGGTGCTAAGCCTCCACACCTTATGGCATTTTCAAGACTTGTGGATTCGGCAGCAAGTACCTTAAACGAAAACCAGCACAGATCATCTTATATGAATATGTGACTCCATATTAAAACACTGAAAAGCAACTTAAACAAAGGAAAAGTATTTAAATTCAGCACCTCAAGATAACAAAGTTGGGAATCCCACATAGCTGTGGAGCAATTTAAGTTAAAAGAACACAAAACCATACAATGCCACGTATATGTGTATGAGCAGTCTCTCATGAACCAAATGTGAAACATTAGAGAGAAAAGGAAAAGCAATATGTTGTTATTATGTGATAATAATAAAGTATGAAGGGAAAAAGAAGGTTACTTGGTCCCAGGAGGGAAAAGCAGACTTTAAGGAAGCAAAGGCGTTGAGGGAATTGAGCTCAGTAGTATTCTGAGAGAGCACAGTTTTAACGAGACCATCCAAAACAGTCTCTTGTTGGGCGTGATCATTGTGATGGTGTCTCTGATGGCGGTACTTGAGGAATTGTGGAGGGAAACCATGGAGGGCCAAGAGGTCGTCTCTTACGGCTCTGCATTCTTCAGGGGTAGGCCTATGGTAAGATGGGTACGGCTCCTGATCAACACCTTCGCTGCTTATTTTGGATTTAGAGTGGGCGTGCTCCGCCTCGCCGTCGCCGCCCTGCTGCTGCTGTTTCCTTTTCCGGATTTTCTGCATTTTCGATTTTGCCTTGCAAGATGCAAACAAAACAACAACACCAGTCTTTATATTTTCTATAAAATACTAATGAAGATTAGAAATGGAATTCCAATAAACCAAGTAGGAGTTGCAGGGCCCAATACCATCTATTGGCGTTCAGTTTAGCATTTGGGCTTAGGCAAAGGCCGCAACCCAAATGATTGAAAAGCGAGTTGTCCACATGAATATATATGATTGTGGCCTAATTGAATTGGATGTTTTGTTTTGTTTTAGTTATGAGTTATTTTTTTTTAAGAAAAATTGTAACTTTCATTTATGAAAATGAAATTACAAAGATAATACTGATAATTACAATAAATTGAGAAGAATGCTTCTGTCTTAAATCTAGATCTAGGTCTTGCTCCGTGATCAGATGAGTCGTCTTGATGATTATATGGAGTCTCGAACCTTCTTCATAAATCTTTCGCATGTCCACCACTTGATCGCTTTTGCTTCTCGGTAAATTTCCCAAGAAAAAGTTTTCAATAGCGAAAACAAAGTGGCTGATTCGAGGATCATCAACACCCACCCTTTGACCAGAAAGAAAAACCATTCCGACAAAGCAAATTGTTTTCAATCTATTGCAAACTAAAAACTGGACAAAAGCCAGACTCACACTCAACACTAACTGACTCGAAAAAACTGACTCAACAAACTGACTAAAACCCGAAAAATCAATAGATCTGGGGACTTTATTCTAAAAGAAAAGTAAAAAAGATCAGGCTCCTCCTCCCCTTGACAAAAGAGTCAGGAGGGGGAGGAGGAGAAAACAAAATTATGAAAGGAGGAAGCCGAGAGAGAAGAGGGGTGGGGAGCGGCTAGGGTTTGCTTATTGAATTTTTATTTAGTTATGAGTTATTGAGTTACTATCAATCAATAAAATTCAACCATTGTATCAAAAAAGAAAAGAAAAAATCAAGCAGAAAAAGAAAAAACATATAAAAAAGACCAAAATACAAAGTCAACGTGGAATTGTTGGCATGAGAAATTCCACGATACTACCAGCCTAACATAACATCACATCCATGTCAAATGTCAAATGTGAATGTGAATGTGATGTATGTAACTAAAACATGTGCTAGCTCCTAGTAATTTTCACTATTATTTATTTGATAACTAAATTACAAGTAATATTTTTCTTCTTCTTTTTTTTTTTTAATAGAGACAGAGTACTGCTTTCGATTGAGTCAGAATTATAGATTACATAAAATGGTTGAATGCTTCAAAGGCAAAGCAAGCAACAATCAGCAACCAAAACAATCGTAATTACTAAATTACCCCCACCATGACCACACACAACCACTCTACAATGCTTTCACCTTTCTTCTATCATCACCTCTGAGTTTTGAACTAACTGACCATGTCTGCACCTCTATCTATTTCTTATTTCTTATATTACACATTAGGAAAAAGATTAAGGAAAAAAAGAATCAAGAGTAAGACACAGTTTTGTTTTGTGAATAATACTTTTTGGTTTTTGTTGGAGTGGTGGTCTAAGTAATAAGTCCTCATTCATTCTGATTTCTGTGTTTCAGATTCACCACATGCTAAACTAATAATTGACATAAAAAGGCCAAATTTAAATTATCATAAATAAACATGAATGTCCCCCACTTCCGACTCCCAACAAAAGTAAATTATATTTTAAAAAAGAAAACAAAAAATGCCAAATATAACTTGAAGTCAAGACTTGAAGTTGCAACTAACTTGCAAACAAGTCCTTGTCCTTGGCGCCAAGCCAAAGCGAAAGCTGGAACAACAAAAGCCAGACCAGAAGTCCAGAAGTCCAGACCAGACCAGTGCCTCCTAAAACAGAAATGAACTTAACATACAACCAGAAAAGCCAGAAAAGCCAAAGCGGCCACATAAAATTAACAATCAAATTGCTATTACTTTCTTTTATATATATATATACATCACTCTGCACTCTGCACTTTAACTTGTTTGTTTGCCTTTACATATCAAAAACATTTTCACTACTACTAGTAATCAACATCTTCAATACAAACATTAATAAATCCAATCAAACCAAAAAAACCTACTGTTACTGTACACATTCACCTCCCCCATGGCCCCATGGCCCCATGGCCCCATGGCCCCATCATCATTCATCATTCATCATTCATCAACCATCATTCATCAACAACAAAACAAGGAACAAAACCCCCTTTTCCCTCAATTAATTAACTTACTCTCTTCTCCAATCTTCAAAAACAATATCAATTCACATTCACATTCACATTCACATTCACTAATCATAATAATCATAATAATAATAATAATTTACATTTACACAAAACTACAAGACAATAAGAATACAACCAACTAAAAATTAGTAGAATTTGCACCTCCGTAAACGTCTCTACCCACTCGGTACCGAGTCCGACTGAGTCCACCCGTCTCCAAAGCTACTTCCCAATCAATCTCCTCGTCTTCTTCCTCCTCCCTCCCTCTCATCATCTGCAGTATCCTTTTCGCTTTCTCTTTTGCTCTTTGGCTCCCTCTCTCTTCCACTTCCCTTAATACCTCCACCGCTCTCGCTTCCTTTGCCAGCCCTTTGAACCTCATGCTCCCCTGACTCAGTGCAAACAACGCCGCCACACAATTCTCTCGACTCGCCTCCGACACCAACTCGCTCTCCCTTAACATCCCCACCAATATTGCCACCGCATTCGCGTCCAGCATCGCTGACTTCCCCTCCGTACTTGCCGCTAGATTACACAGTACCAGTAACACCCGACTCGCTGACTCCCCCGATTTCACCATCGACAACAGAGTCGAAACGGCTCCCAGTTTCACTAACTTAACCCGGTTTGACTGAATCAAAGAAAGGTGGTAAAGGGCGAGCGCCGAATCGTGCTGAGTTCGTTCCGAGTCCGATCTCAACGCGTGAAGCAACGGCTGCAACGCGCCTAAAACCCCAATCGCCATCTTGTTTTCATCCTCCAAAGCTAAGCTAAAAAGCGCGCCGGCGGCATGCTCCTGCGCTTCACTGGATCCCGCCTTTAACACGTCAATCAATAGAGGAACGAATCCTGACCGTACAATCATTACCTTGTTTGGTTTCTCCAAGGAAAGATTAACAAGCGAAGCGATGGCGTTGGTTTGAACAACATTGTATCTGGAAATGATTAAAGGTCGGAGCGCCGAGAGTATCCGAGGAGAACATAGAGACACCCTAGCTTCTTCGTTAGTCCTCGTCAGTTTCCTCAACGAAACCAATCCCGTTTCTTGGTCGTAAATATCAGGACTTTTAAGCTTCGAAAACAGCTCCTGTTCCTCAGGTGAGGCAGAAGATTGGGAATTAGGGTTTAGAGATTCAGATTCAATGGACGAAGATGAAGAGTCTGAAGCTGAGAAACAAGCCGGGCGGGTGGTAAGCGGTAACGGGGTGTGGGGACTATTGGCGGTAACGATGACGGATTCATCGGAGGAGGAGGAGGTAGAGCAAAATAAGTTGTTGTTGATACGGGGACCTATTTCGGTGGCGGCGTGGGAAAACAAAACGGGCGGGTTTTCAGCAACGGCTTTGAGAAGTTCCAACTCGGAGACCCGAATATCTGGAGCGGAGGAGAGTGGGTGTTGAATCTTGGAACGGACGATTTTCTCGACGGAGGTGTAATCGAGCGGGGAGGGGTCGTGGGTGTGGTGGTCGCGGCACCAGGTGAGGATGGTGGTTTTGATGGCGAGGTTGGGGATGGTGGTGGAGAAGTCGGGGGTTGAGCCGTCGGGGAGAGTGGGAGTGAAGCCAAGGTCGCGGCAGACTTGGATGGAGACTCGATCGAAGGATTGGCCGGAGGGGATGACGACGGGGTCGAACATCAGAGAGCCGGAAATCGGGCAGAGGAATTCCGGTGGGGGCTGGGTGTTGGGATGGTTTGGAGAAGAAGAAGAATTGGTACTGGAACGGTGGTAGAATGAAAATTTCCATCTGTGTTTTCCATTTCCTCCCATAATTAGAAATTAGAAATCAGAAATGAGAAGAAGAAAGGTAAAGTGTTGGTGAAATTTGTAGAGGAATTTGGTAGAAAAAGAGAGAGAATGTGATGTGGGGAAGCTTGAAAGCTGAAAGTTGAAAGCAGAAGCAGAAGGCTGGTAAGTCAGGGTATACTTTTCTTCTTGGAAAGATTAGGCTGGCACTGCCTTGGCTTCATCGATCGCCACCATTCGCCATTCAGCTTTGAAGAGTAATTTACATAATTGGCCTTGGTGGTGGACTTTGCTGTGCTTTCGGAATTTTTAATTTTGGAGGTTTTATTTTTTTAATTTTGGACTGTTGTATGTAGAGTCTAGATTAATTACTATGGTTTTAGCAATTTTTTTTTAATAATTAGGGTCAAGGGTATTACAAAGTTGACTGGTCATTAAATGACAAACGATGTTGTTGTTGGACAATGGTGATTGGAATTTGGAATTTAGGAGTGCATAAATAAATAAATTATGATATTGTCTTTGTTTCAACAATAATAAATCATACACAGTGAGTTGATAGATTTATGTAAATAATTTTCTTGAGATTTTAATTAATTACTAGTATTATATATAACGGAGTATTGGTAAAGAAAGAAAAGCTATGATGGTTTTGATTGATCATTTGTTTTTAAAACGTGAGGGCATGCTTAAATTGACTGACTGCTTCTTTTATCATGCAGATTGCAGATTGCAGATTGCAGATTGCAGATTGCAGATTGCAGATTGCAGATTGCAGATTGCAGATTGCAGATTGCAGATTGCAGATGCAATGCAAACAATATTAGCAGAGTTGAATCAATATTCTATTCTATTATTAGTAGTAGGAAAACTGGGTATTGCCCAATTTTGCCATTGCATTTTCTTTCTTGTTTGAAAAATGAAATTAGCATCCATGATTTTCAACTAGGAAAATAGCTGCATTAATCATTAATTAGATTAGATTTTGGATTACCAAATTCTACTTTCAAGTTTAAGTTTTTGTATCCATGGAATGGAATGGTTGCAGCCTTTTAGCCTTTATACTGGTGAGATGTATCCTACTTGTACTGGTATATATATAGTTGGTACTAATCACTTTCATCTATCTCCTCCTCTAATTAATAAGTAGTACTAGTGGTATATCGGCGAATGATTCAAAGTGCAATTACATCTAAGATTGTGCTAGAGATTCCTTCATAACCATAAATGAAGATTTAAAAGAAAAAGTTTGAACAAGACTCTGCTTTTGCTTCCAAAATGAATTCTTTCCTCCCTCTCCCTTTTTTCTTTTCAGTTTAATACTACTTAATCAATTAAACGATTCTTTTAGGGCATTAATTATTAAACGATTGCTATATGTTCCATATAGTAGTAGCATTTAATTAATTAGTACTTAGTTGATAAGTTTGATATATTAGTACTCCATATGAATCGATCTTGTCCTCATCTAACCACACAACTTTTTTTTTTGGCAATACATCTAACCAGACAACTTTAAAAGACAACAATAGTATTTTTCTGATCTCAACTCTAGACAGACCTATAACTAAGTTATAGTATTTTTCTGATCTAACCAGACAGACATACATACATACATACATACATACATACATACATACATACATACATACATACATACATACATACATACATACATACATACATACATACATATACAATTAATCTATCTTTGAAGATATGATGATGGTGATTTTTAATTAAGTTAGCACTTCTCTTCAAAAAGAAAAAAAAAAAGTTAAGTACTCTAGTTATCAAAATATCAAAATTAATTAAACTTGGTATCCAAGTTGTTAGCTCTGTGAGATGTTGAGTTTAAGTCCAACTCTAATTGTGTTGGTTTAGTTGTTTGTTATTAAGATAATTATTATCATAGTTTATTGTTTGATCATTTTTCATTTCGATGTTTGGGTATAAATAAAATTAATATGAAATCTAATATTATACCCTCGAAAAAAAATTAATTAATCCATAGGGTATATATATACTATTTTTTGTTACAAAGGGAATATATACAGCTAAATAGCCCTTTTGCCCCCTGAACTTTGCAAATTTAGGTGAGATTGTCCTCTAAACTTTAAATTGTGCTACTTTACCTTCTGAATTTGTAGAATCAGGCCAATCCGCCTTCACTTCATGGATTCCGTTTAGTCCCATAAAATTTGCTGATGTGGCAAACTTATGCGGACGTGGCACTTCCACGTCAGCGCTCATGTGGATCCCACACGACCCTAAATGCTAGGGTGGGGCACACATGAGAGCTGACGTGGAAATGCCACATCAACAAAAGTTTGCCATGTCAGCAAATTTTATAAGACTTACAGAATCCGTTAGTCAACCGTCAAGTCAGGGGTAAATTAATCTGATTTTACAAATTCAGGGGACAAAGTGACACAATTTAAAGCTCGGGGGCAATTTGGTCTAAATTTGCAAAGTTCAGAGGCAAAAGGGCTATTCAGCCGAATATATACTATAGGTAAGTTGTATAGTCAAAGTTTAACCGTTGGCTACAAAAGTTTTATTTTTTTATTTTTTTATTTTTTTTGACAGGCGTTGGCTACAAAAGTTGAGTGCACGATCAGTTGAAGTTGCGTTGCAATTGCATGAATGAGAAAAAAATTGAAACATAATTACTTGTGTTAATAGAAAATAATTAAAAACAAAATACTAGTAATTATAACTATACTTTACACAATAGTCAGCGAGATATTGTATAGCTAGTAAGTCATACTAATAGCCACCCGATTTGATCAGACTTAATTTGCAAAGATAATTAATTAATTAATTATTCCCATATATATAAATGAAGTAGAGGAAGGACCATTTCAATCAAATGAAATCACGAACTTTAGATGATGATTCCCATTAAATATACTAATTTATTCATATTTGGGGTAATCGGAAATGGTCTAGTCTAGTTGTAAAATCTTTTTAAATTCAACCCACAAACAAATTAAATACACTCCCATTCCATGTAGACTTGAGTTCAAAACCTCAACAAGATTTAGCTACTATATATGCACTTACCAATTGAGCTACAACATATATGGATACAATGATGTGTAGCTAGTATATATAGTGATGATACATCTGAATTATAATGCATAATTTGAAATAACTGTCCAAGTTATATATCTACCTACCTTCAAATTCTACTTGGAGCACACATGTGACTACTGCATATCACAATGTATACTTTCTTTCACATTTTAATTTTTGAGGTATACTCATGTTGTGCCAAAAATCTCTTTGAAAGATTTTACGAATAAAAACTAAATGACTGTGCAGCGGTATGCAAGTCAATTTGGTGAAATTGACAAAGAGTTGTATAAACGTGAAACTGGTGCGCGTAGCAGCAGATTAAAGATCAGAGCGAGTGAATTGCGAGAACTGGATTAAAATCACACCGAAACGTTTAAATCATCGATCCCATACAAGTTTCTGCAACATTGGGTTGTTCAAAGTTTGTTCTTATTGAAAAAAAAGAAGAAAATAATAAGTTGATTGTTATTTCTTGAAAGAGGTGTTTTAATGTCTGGAGACAAGATTGAAAGAGAGCAAAACCCGTGAAAAGTGTTCTTTTGTCCGGAGACAATATTGAAATAGAGAAATATTGAAGAACGAGTATGAACTCGTGAATAAGAGGAAATCACATAGATTTCAGCAGAATGTCTGCAGAGAAAATTAAGAGAAAAGCGCAGAGCTTTGAATTTTTGCGCGGAGCAAGTTTGTAGCGTGTTGAAGTGTTGTTTGAAGCATTGGGGTTGATCCCTTAATATAGGGGGTGACATGGGCTTTCTGACTTAATGGGCCTAGCAGTTTCTGACTCAGATTCAACCACTTCAGGAGATGACTGCAAGGAGATGAGTCTGAACTAGCCATGACTCTAAACTAGCCCTAAGACACCACACATCTTCTAGAATCCATGATGAGTCCTCTTCAGTTTGTAAATTTCGAAATCTTCACCTCCCTGGCGTGATTCAGCATGTCCTGCTTCCTTATCCTGAGCTTGAAACAACTAATTTGACTTGGAGATGGCTGCTGAATGTCAAGATTTGAGCTCTTAACATCAAAGCCACGAAATCCACCATAATTAATCATATTAAGCTCATTGTTTCAAAAAAATAACATCAATTTCGAAAAATGGCCTAAACTAGGGTGGAAAAGCCATATGTCCTTAATTGAATAACTTGTAAAAGTTATGATCGAAACACGAAATGGCTCAAATTCGACACTTGGCCATAAAATCATGTAATAATAGTATTCCAACTCACTTGGCTCGAAATCAAGACTCAGATAACCTTAAACCGATAAACTGTCCTTAATTGAAAATCGAGATAAAATTTTTCGACCGTGTCAGATTGAGATGAAATTTCACTAGGATGTTCGGCATAGTTCAAGGATCATCATGGTATGCTTAATGTTGAAATCACACAACCCTAGCTTAGTCAATTTCTCCAATTATGCCATTTTGTCCTTAATTGATCAAAATGCAAAAGTTATCGTCTTACCTCCCGGGAGAGCACAACTTGCTAGACGACTTCACCACTATGTTAGGGCGAAAATACTAAGGAGTTGTGAGCTTTGAGATCTCACGCCTCTCTTATGATAAATAAATTGCTTGCTGACAAACATTGACTCATTGACTCCGTAAATGCAGGGAATAAGGAGATAGCTTCCTGAATACAGGGCGACCCCTCCTAGAACACAGGAGACGGCTTGTGTTTGTTAATTTAGGTCTATGAGACATCTCCTTACTTAATTAAGAGGTGACGTGTCATTCAACTCCTTATTTTAATTTCTGCTGCACTTGTTGACAGCTTCATTAAAAGAAGTCGTCTTCTAATGAAGTTTCTACCACTTCCTTAGTTATGGGCGTCACATACTAATTAATAATAATTATTCTAAAAATAATAATTATTTCTTTAGTAATTTATTAATTATGAAAATACAAGAATTTCCAAATTCAATTAGAATTAGGGTGGTGCAGAAACCAAGTTTCATTAGGATTTGTGATCAAATCCTAACCACAAATCTTGATAACACTTATGAAAAGACCAATTTACTCTCAATTGTAAACTGAGATATAAACAACTCATTATATATACTTTTTAATAATTATAAAATTATATTAATTAATTTGGTTTAGCTTATCTCATGAAATAAGTGCTTCTAAAAAGAGCTCCTGGAAAAAGTTTTAATTTGGAATTTTTGACTTTTAATTAGTTCAAAAACAACTGAAAAGTGCTTTTGCAAAACACTTCTAGATTTTTTGTTTGGCTCGACTTAAACTTTTTTCAGTAGGTAAGCTATAAAATAAACTATGCCAAACAGGTACTAAATCCTAAACCCTAAACTAGGGTTAATATTTCGAACTATTTCCTAGAGAACATAATAATAAGTATAGAAATTTCATTAATACTCTATATATCCAAACATTTAATTATTAAATGAACAATTAACAAACTAATGTAAAACAATACATTAGGAACTAACAACTAAAAAATATTAAAATAATGTGGACCACCGTAAACCCTTATATAGGGATGCAATCAGGTAGCCTTTTTTTGGGTACCCGCGACTACCCCACCTCATTATGTAGAGTTAGGGTAGCTTAAAATAGGGTTAGGGTAGGGTACATGTAGCATATTTACTACGTGAGTCGGGTTCAGGTAGGGTACGAGTAGCCCCCCTTAGGTACCCGGTGCTACCCTTGGGAACCCGGTTATATATATATAGCCAAAATATATAATGTTTGGCCTCTCATTCGAACCTGCACACTAAAAAACCTTTAAGACTTAATGCTCTTACGATCTATACCAAAGGCAACTTTTGTTTAATTCTAATACTAAATATATTTATTCAATAGATTGTTTTTACTTTTCAATGAAAATAATAAAAAAACAAAATAGCTTCGGGTATACAACCTTTAATAAAAATACAAAAATATACAACTTTTGTTTGCTTGACCGAGTTCTTATAGGGTAACGGGTAGTTAACGGGTAGTGTTAATTTTAATAGGGTATGGTTAGGGTAGAGGTATTGAAAAATTTCTCGGGTATTTATAAGGTACGGGTAGTTTGAAAAGTATAAAGTTAGGGTGCAGGTACCATACCCGGTTGCATCCCTACCCTTATAATTAATTAAACCAAATACTTAGGTCTCTTTTTTTTCAACATATTTTTTTATCCAAGTCTAATTTTTCTTTTAAAGGATATTTTGTTTCTAGACAAGTAGAAGATAAAGTTTAAACGAAAAAAAAAGAGAACAAAAAGAACCTAAAACATGCATTATTAAACTTGAAATACTAGTAGCTGGTAGTAGTATATGTAAATCAAGTGAATGGGGTTTTTAAGCACGAGGACGAGAAGGGTAATGGAGGGAAACTGGATTTCAAATCTAAAGATAGTGATAAGTCTTAGCTAAATACACTCTAACTGTATTTTCAATTTTCAATTGTAACTTATGTACATTCTTGGCCTAGACATTATCTCTTAGGCTGTATTTATACCTGTATACAAACTCAATACAAACACTTCTCTTTCTCACAAATATTCTATTATCTAAAACTTTTATGGTATCAAGAGCTCTTGAACTCTAACGAGTCTTTTTTTCATGGTTTTCTTCTTCCCACCCTTCTCCCACTTGCTTCTTGTTCTCCTTAGATCTTATAGTCCCACTATGTCAACTTCCGCAAATGCAATTACACCAGCATTTGGCTCTCTCTTTTCCAGCCAAAACCTACCTCTGTGTACTATCAATGCTATGTCACATTTGCCAATTAAGCTTACCACCTCAATTTCCCTTCCTAGAGAACCCAATTTCAATCCATTCATCGGAATCGACCTACTTGGGTATGTTGATGACTCAAATAAACACCCACCAAAGGAAATTCAGAAAACATGAACCACTTAACATGGTTCCAAATCCAGCGTATGAACACTAGTTAAGGCAGGATCACCTTCTTCTTCATGGAATGATAGCATCATCTACCGAAACTGTGGTTCTCATATTACATCAGCCTCTTCTTCCTTCGATGCATGGGAAAAATTCAACAAGCTGTATGCAAATAAGTCGTGATCAAGAATGATGTCACTGAGATCACAACACCTAAAGGCACTAGAACCATCGCTAATTACTTTCATGCATTAAGAATCACAACTGATGAGCTTGCTTTGATCAACACTGTGATCTCTGAGGATGAGCTTGTTATACATGCTTTGAATGGTGCGAGACAAAAGTACAGAGAAATAACAGTGGGCATACGATCTCGAGAGTAATACATCGCTTTTGAAGAGCTCATGGACTAGTTTGTAGATTATGAAGAGCTTCTCAAAAAGCAACAAGCCTCATCTGATTTCAGCATTCCAACAGCACAATATGCAAACTGAGGCAATACAAGGCCTAGGCATCAAGGTCGAGGTAACTTTAACAAATTTCCATTTACTCAATCTGCTTATCCAAAGTAATACCTCAACTCTAATCACATTGGAAAATAATAGTTTGCCAATATTGTGAAAAGTGATAAGACCTAATTTAGTTTATATTTTCTATATAATTTTGCCTTGTTTTGGTAGTCATAAGTATCTATTCACCTTATATTTCTCATATTTGTATTTTCAGGACCATTTGGAGCCATTATTTAAGATTATGAAGATTTGGAGTAATTTTGGATCAATTTTGGATCAATTTGGAGAAATTATTGATTTTGGCCAATTTGAGCCCAGTAGGCCTATTTGAGCCCATCAAGCCTTGAAGGAAGCCCGAATCATTGGAAATCCAAATATGATTTCTTTAGGCCCAATTCGCATA
Source organism: Corchorus olitorius (assembly GCA_001974825.2). Taxonomy (NCBI): domain Eukaryota; kingdom Viridiplantae; phylum Streptophyta; class Magnoliopsida; order Malvales; family Malvaceae; genus Corchorus; species Corchorus olitorius. The sequence continues at coordinate 73,434 of AWUE01011326.1, read as the reverse complement.
TCTTAAAGCCCAAAGAAGAGTTTCAAGCCCAATAAGCAATTATGATGCAGTAAATAATTGATGATGGAAAAATTCCAAGTCAAAGGAAGATTCACAAGTGCAGTTTTGATAGAAAAATCATATCTTTTGATTTAGAGCTCAAAAAATGCATATGATATACCGTTGGAAAATTGACTTCAAGATATACAACTTTGCTTTCGACCTCAAGAGCTAATTATGTTGGGAAGAATATCGATTTTGCCCTTAAAGATTTCTGGACAGGTTTGACCAACTATCCAAACGACTTGAGGATTGCTTGAACTGACTTGGACTTTGCTTGGACGGAATTTGCAGCCATAATTGATGGTGTGGAGCACTCTAATTGGCCATTGAAGATGCTAATTAATGATGATCTACTTCAACCAATCAAAGCTCATTACTTGGAGACAAAGTTGATGTAATTCGTAGTTGAAGTAGGATTAGATTTTAGATGTCTATCTTACCCTTGTTGCCGCCTCATCTAAGGGCTGGTATTGTTTGTCATAAGGGTAAGATGTGTCTTAGGTTTGCCTATAAAGACGTGGGATTATCTTAGGATTTGTCACAATTCAGATAATTCTCATAACTGCAATTGAAGCTAGTCGACTAAGGAGATTCTCCTAGTTGTGTTGACATCCTTAGGGTGTTAGACCCTTGTCGACATCTTCTTCCTTTGTTTGTAAGTATGTTTCTCATGATTGCTTCAATCATGAGTGAGTAGTTTTCTTTAATACTTTTCCCCTTTGAACCCTTGAGTTATAAATTAATTATTTTACACCTATGGTGAGATCTTGTTCTTTAATTCTATATCAATTGATTGATGAATTGATGATAATCTATTATGCATATGTCGACTTGTCTATGTATGTATAATTGGCTGGATTTGATTTGATGATTTAATCTCTTTGATAAACAAGTTTTCATGTTTAACCCTGGATTTGTTGTCTAGATTTTGGTTAATTAATTGCTCTTGGGAGTGCACGCCTAATTAGTTAATTAATTGGATCTCTGCTAGATTAGATTTGGTGAATAACTAGTAATTGAATCTAATTGTTAGTAGCATGATTTGATATATTCAATGAATAAGTAGTAATTGAAGTATCACCTAGGTGCAGCAAACACCAAAAAAGCATCTTTAATCGCGACAAGTTCAGCCTCATTAGAATCAACCACCCCGATGGACTTGCAAAAGATTGCCACGATATTACCATTATGGTCCCTGAGCACCCCTCCAATCCCTACCGGACCAGGTTTACCATGGGAAGACCATCAACATTAAATTTGAGTGAATCGCATTTAGGTTTCTGCCAAATTTGTTTTGAAACACAATTAGCCACCATGCTATTATCAGTAGCTAGCATAACATGGGAATATGAACAAATCATTAAAAACATGAGGTTGATTAGGCCATTTGGCCATTATCCACCAAGCTAGTCTCACCTTGACCAAATCAAACAATTACCTTGTGTCAACCACCTTCCTATTGAACACTACATCATTCATATGCAACCAAATAGACAAAATAACATCAAAAAATAGCATCTGCCACACTTCAACATTATTCATGTAATATCTCAAACCATGCCAAGTATATATAAAAACAATAGGATCTTTAGGAATTATCTATGAAAAATCCCACATATCACAGCAATGGGACCAAATAGTCCAAGCAACTTTACAGTTGAAAAACAAATGGCTAACCGACTCAATATCATTCTAACATAAAGCATAGCTAGCCACTCTCCATTCAATAATGCCTCTATTTGCAAGCTTTTCCTTGACTGGGGCCTTACCTTTAAATTTGCCAAACCAAGACCTCAACTTTGGTGGGAGCTAAGCCAAACTAAACAAGTTTCCAATGCTTAGCTCTCTCACTATTTGAACCAATATTAACAACTTTGCAAGACGAGACAGAGCTATAATCCCCACTAGGGGTGAATTTCCACACTAATTTTTCATTCAAATTAGAACAATGGGAAAATTCATCAAGGATCTGCAATTAAGAATTCCATTGTACATTTTCCCTATCAAAAAGTGATCTTCTTAAGGCAATATTCCATTCCCATGTCGACCCGTGCCATCTCCCAAATTCCTGCACTCTACCACCTTTATTAATAGCTAAGGCATATATTCTAGGGAAAGCCTCTCTCAACGTGATGTCCATAGCCTAATTATCACACCAGAATTTAACATTCTCCCCATTCCCAAAAATCACAAGAGTACCTGTTGCTAGAAGTGAGCGGTTGCAATGTTTACCACCTCCAAAAGGTCGTTAACAATTGGAAGCAGATCAAAAATAAATTCATCGCAAAACTCCGGAAGTAGGGTAAGCAAGGGTCGTATCCCACAAGGAAGCTGGTTTCTCTTCCTTTCAATAGACAGAACAACTTAAAAGCGACGATTAAAAGAGCAATTGAATTTAACTAATAAAAGTAAAAGATTGCAGCAATAACTAAACGGAGTTCAATATTAAAAGGGGCTCTCCAACATAAGTTAAACATCACTCTTGACAAGTATGGGTCCTAGATCAATCAAATAAACAATTCATTCAAATCCTAGGTTTATCTTGTGTAAATTAAATTAGTATCTTCATTCCCAATATAATTCTTTCATTCAAAATAGACTATCCTACCTTCAGTCAGAGAATCCATAAAGAACAAAGCATTAAGAACAATAAACAAGTCTAGCATATCTATTAAGCTAACCTCAGTCACAAAATTGATATGATCTATTATTCCTACAAGCAATTCGGCTACCTTCAGTCACCAAACAACTTGATTTGCTCTATTATCAAAATCAGTTGCCTTCATTCACTTATTTGATAAAGCAAATGATTCATACAATCATCAAAATCATTGGCCACATGACAATCAAATCATACAAATCGAATTCAACTAAAGAATAGATAGAAAACTTGAATAAATCATCAATAATCATAGATCTCACCATGAAACATTGTCAAAAGATCAATTATAACATACATTAGAGAAAACAAAGGTTTACTCAGACATAGATTGAGTAGAAATCTCCATTAATCTAAAGAAAACTGGTTGTATAAAAGAAAGTAGAAAGAGTTCTTCTTTTCTTCTCTAGAGAAAACTATTCTTCAACAACCTTAAAATCTAAAGAAAATAACATATATATAGGCGGCTGGGATTAGAGTTTGAGAACTTCCTCTAACCCTAAGGGTCTGACTTGGACGAATTAGACTTGAATTAGGCGGTCTGGGCTTAACCAAAAGTGAAGAAACAAGTCAAATATGGTGCAAACCCAATTCTGTCAAAACTGTTTCTGCGCGGAAACTTCAGGGGTGTTTTCGTCCATTCAAATGACATTTTCAGCTCTCTAAATCTAAATGAAAGTTGTAGGTCCTTGAGTAGCTTTCCAACGGATCTTGAATCACCTCAGTTGGACTTCTGAATCAAAAGTTATAGCCTACCAAGACTGCGCAAATTTGTCAATTCTTGGATAATTAGTACGGCCCAAAGTTAAGGAGAGCTCAATTACGTCATTCTCGTGACCATGTGTGTCCCCATGTTTGGGCTTCTAATGTCCTCAAGCTATCTTCTTGGGTTGTGTAGGTGATTCATCAAGCTTCCATTGATGAAAATCTTGATCTTTGTCAACATATGGTTCACCACAAGTGCAATTTGGTTCAGCACGTCTTCCTCGAAGTAGCTTCAATATAGTCCATCCTTTGCTCATCATCCTTGGATCCATAAGTGTTCTAAATTACTCCATTTAGGGCCTTTTTAAACCATTTGCATATTTCTCTCCAAATAGGCCTACAAGTGCAAAATTCCTTATTAGAAGGTGAAATAACATATAAAACATAATGAAACCATACAAAATAGACATAATGCATGTACTAATTTGGTCTCATCAAATATATTAAGCCAAAGCTTAGAACAAATTCTTATATTTGAGATGCCCGGAAATAAATCAAGTTCATTCCAACTATTTTTCTCCATAATACCTTTCGCCAGAAAGCATGTTGCTCATTACCAAACCTCCAAATTGACTTGTTTAAGAGAGCACGATTTTTAACTGTCAAATCAACAATACCAAGACCACCATAATCCTTAGGCTTACAAATCGAAGTGCAATCAATATAGTGAATTTTCTTCTGGTCTCCCACACCACACCATAAAAATCGTCTTTGAATACGATCAATCTCTTCTTTAACAGCATATGGCAGAGGGAAAAGAGACAAATAGTAAATCGGAAGTGATCAAAGAACTAACTTAATAAGAGTGATTATGCCTCCAATGGAAACATGAATATCCCTCCAATTTTCTAATTTATTTCTAAAGCATTCCATAACAGGCTTCCAGATAGAAACAACTGAATTTCTCGCCCCCAAAGGAAGACCCAAATACTTGTAAGGAAATGAATCGGTTTTACATCTAATTATGGATGCCCATTCCTGAATTTAGTGCCTATCAATACCAATAGCACATAAGCTGCACTTGTTAAAATTAATTTTACGCCTCAAGATGAGTTGAAAACATTTGAGGATTCTTTTGACATTCAAAATTTGCTCCAGATTTACTTCACAAAAAATGAGAGTGTCGTCAGCGTATTGGATATACGACAAACACAGATCTCTATCACCGATATTAACTTCTTTAAACAGCTCCAGCCAGGTTGCCTTGCATAACAGAGAATTAAGCACTTCTTCCACAATGCAAAAGAGTAACGGAGAAAGAGGACAACCCTGGCTCAAACCTCTCTCTATAAACTGTCTAGTTGGTGCTCCATGAACAAGGACTGATATGGAAACGGTAGTTACACATGTCATCACCCATCGTATCCATTTCTCCCCAAACCTCATGTGCTCTATAGTCCATAGCAAAAACGCACAGTCAACACTATCGTACGCTTTCTCAAAGTCCACCTTGAATAATAAGCCCTCCTTATGCTTCTTCTTAAGCACATCAATCAACTCGTTGGCAACAAGAAAACAATTGAGAATCTGTCGGCCTTGGATAAAAGCGAATTGATTAGTCCCTACACCTTGGTCAATAACCTTAGCCAACCTCTTCGAAAGGACCTTGGAAACAATTATATAGATACTCCCAACAAGGCTAAATGGCCTATAGTCCTCCAAATGAGATGGGTTTTTGCATTTAGGTATCAAGGTGAGAAAAGAGGTATTGATACTTTTATTGAAATGACCAGTCTTAAATAACTATTCAAATAGGTGCATAATATCCCCCTTTAACAAACTCCAGTGCCTTTTAAAAAATTTCAAATTAAATCCGTCAAGACCCGACGCCTTGTCTCGATCACAACTTTGACCTGCATCAATGATTTCTTCTTCAGTAAACGGGCTGTCTAAGTAATTCTTACTTTGAATGGAAAGAGTAGCCAATTCCACATCACAACTTTTGACTTTAAAAGCATTTTTTTTTTGCTAAAATGGTCCTAAAAAAAACCAGCAACCCCTTCCTTGACCTCATCAGGCTCAACAAGCTCTCTGCCTTGCCAAACCACTTTCTCAATTTTGTTAACTCTATATCTATTTGAGGCTGTAAGGTGGAAAAACTTGGAATTACGATCATTCTCTTGAATCCATTTAACCCGAGCTTTTTGCATCCAACTATGTTCTTCAGCCCTATATCTTTTCCAAAGCTTTTCTTTAAGATTCAGTAACTCCGTATATCTCCCTGAATCACACTCTTCATTCCGACACAAAGTTTCCATATGATTTCAAATGGATTCAAATAGAAACCCAAACTGTTGCTTTAAAAGCATATATGAATAAAGCCTATGATCATGTTGAATGGGGCTTTTTGCATGCTTTACTCTTAAAAATAGGCTTTAATAGTAATTGGTGCGATTAGGTCCTAGAATGTGTGAGGTCAGTCTCGTATACTTTGGTCCTCAATGGCAAATTAAGTAGGATGATTTTTCCTTATAGGGGTCTTAGACAAGAGGATTCTCTATCCGCTTATTTGTTCCTCTTAGTTATTGATTCTCTTTCTAGGTTGATCCAATTAGGTATTTCTTCTGGTTACATCTCTGGCTTAAAACTTGCAAGAAATTGCATAATGATTTCTCATCTCCTCTTTGCTGATGATTCTCTATTTTTTATGGATGCTAATCTGGATAATTGTAAGAGATTTTTTGAGATTATCCAGGATTTCTCGGAAGCATCTGGCCAAAAGATTAGTCTACCTAAATCAAGTCAGATTTTTAGTGCCAACATGAGAGATGATGATAAAGTTACTATTGTGGATACTTTAGGGATAAATGAAGCTGCAAATTCTGAAACATATTTGGGCATACAAAACTGTTGGGGAAAGACTAACTGTGGAGCTATGGCTTATGTTAAAGAAAGGGTGGTGGCAAAATTGAGAGGTTGGAAGCAAAAGTTTCTATCCTCGGGTGGCAAAGAGATTATGATTAAGGCAGCTTCAAGTGCTATTCCTACTTATGTCATGTCTAGGGGTGCAAGCGATACATGACTATTCGCAAGCTATTCGGGCTTGATTCGAAGAAAATTCAAATTCTACTCGGTCATTGTCGGGTCGAGCTCGGGTAGCTAGCCGAGTCGAGCTCGAGCTTTTTAATGCTTGACTCGAAGCTCGTCGGGTAGCTCGGTACCCATTACTTAAATATTATGAGAATTACCAATTTAGCCTTAGTTGATAAGTTTAGGAGTTTTTCATGTTATGGATAATTATGTCATTTCATTGATATGTTTTTAACCTAAATCTCTTATTTCCTTCTTTCCCACTATTACTAGAAGCCGTCGCCCCTCTTTTTTTTTTTACTTCCATGATTAAACCTTGTTAGAGCTCTCATCTATTCCTAGTTTTGAATCAAATTTCTAAAAGCCCCATTTCCTATATCCAACTCCAAGGCTTTCCTTCTTGCATTTTTTTATTCCTATATGTTCCTTTTTTTGTTACTTTCGTTTATACCTAACGTATTATTCATCATTTTTCTTTCTTTTTTTTGGAGATTCATCTCTGGTATGTTGGAATATTTTTATTGTTCAATTTTTGTTCTTCTTTGTGGTCTTTAGATATTAAACTATAATACCCATTTTTCAACTTCATCCTTTTCAACTTCATTTGCTTTTTGTTTTTTCATTTTTCTGGTTTGACAGTAAACTTTTTTCATTTTTTCTGGTTTTCCAGTAAAAAGAGTTGCTTTCTGTTCGGTTCGATATGTTGCTACTCAGATCCCTTTTATGCAACTCAGATCCCTTTGACGTAGAAATATTTAAATTTGTTGAAGGTTCCTAATTCGTTGCATTTTGAAAGAACTTGGAGTAAACAACTGAAATTATCGAGCCTTGCCGAATGGTTATTTGAAAGGAAAGTTTGGAATTTTATCAAGCCTTACCGAATTACTCGATTAGGCTCGAGCTCGAGTAACAAAAGGAAAGCTCGGTCGAGCTCGAGCCAAGCTTCAAGCTCAGATTTTTTAGTCGAGCTCGAGCTCGAGTATCTCATTACCCGGCTCGGCTCGATCCAATTACACCCCTATTGATGTCTATCTTCAAAATTCCCAAAAGGACATGTAATGAAATGCAAGTTGCTATTGCAAGTTACTGGTGGGGGCAGAAAGATAATGAGAGAAAGATTCATTGGTGTGATTGGCAGAAGCTTACTGGCTTGAAGCCGGATGTGGGTATGGGATTCAAGGAATTTGAGATCTTCAATTAAGCTTTACTTGCAAAGCAGGCTTATAGAGTAATTGAAAATACCTCTGCATTATAGGTTTGAGTTCTTAAAGGTATATATTTCCCTAATGATGAATTTCTTGTTGCTGGAAGAGGTGCCAGACCCTCTTGGGTTTGGAGTAGTCTGTTAGAAGGCATAAAGCTTTTGCAGGATCATTTAATGTGGGTTCCTATGGATGGGAAGAGCATAAATATTTGCATAGATCGTTGGATTCCAAAATTGAATGGTAGAGTTCTGTTGATATAGGCAGAATTGGTGAAGATAAGGATGAAGGTACATGGCAACTTAATAGTATTAAATAGTGGATTCTTAATGATGTACAAGATGCAATTCTGCAGATTCCATTACATGAAGGTGAGGATCATGATAAGAGGATTTGGCCTGCTGACAAGTCTAACATCTATTTTGTAAGTCTGGATATGCAACTAAAAAATCTGTGAAAAGGCAACTGAATACAGATCGAGCTTCCATTTCACATCAAGTGGATAAGAGATTATGGAAGGCAATCTGGAATATTAATGCTCCTTCGAAGATCAAAGTCTTTTTATGGAGAATGTGTCGTAGAAGTTTGGCTACCAATTAGGAATTATGGAAGAGAAAATGTAAGGATGATCCTACTGGTGTTCTATGTGGGGAAGAAGTTGAAATTGTGGAACATATGTCATGGGCTAAAAATTTGCCAAGAAAGGGTGAGAACTATAGATCAATGGCTGCTGGAAGTCTTCCTGGAATGTTCTAAGTTCAGCAAGAAAGCAGAGTCATTATAAACCACCATTGCTTTCACTTGTTGGGTTATTTGGAATACTAGATGCGAGGCAGTTATGGAACATAAAGATATCAGTGTTAATAAGGCTATTCAATGGATTCAGAATGTTGTGAGTGAATTTGTCTCCATTTGGAGAAGGCAAGGCAAAGCTGTGCCAAAGCCTTTAAAGCCTCATTGTGGTTTGGAAAGGCCTAAACAGGGTTGGAATAAAGTTAATTGTGATGGTGCCTATTGTAGCAAGTCTTCCCAAGCTGGTAAGGGTATTATCCTCAGAGATCATCATGGTGGGTTCATTGCTGGTTCTGGTAAGAAGGTTCTTGGGGATTCTGCTTTGATTATTAAGGCCTTGGCTGTTAAAGAAGGTATGAACTTGCCCTTCAGCTACATATTGATTGTATTGAGGTTGAGATGGATTGTGAAGAATTGTTTAACAGTATTGTATCCCTTGGTAGAAGATCTGATAGTAGAATTAGGCATGTCATTGCTGATATTAATATGTTAAGGACTTGTTTTAGTAATGTGGATTTCAAGTGTGTGAGAAGGGAGGCCAATATGGCTGCAGATTGGCTTGTTGTCCAGTCTAGGTTGGGGATGAGATTTGCCGACATTAGTAGGTATCAACCATCCTCGCTAGTGCGAATTCTGAATAAAGATAGTCTGCCTGCTCCTCATGAGCCAGATTTGTAATAGCAATACTTTTTACTGCTACCTTTTATTGTTGAACTTTTGATGTATCGTTTGTTCCTTCTAGAAATACTCCCTCCGTTTCAAAATGAATGGCCACAATTGACATTTGGGGTCAAACAAAGCCATTTTTTACCATCATTTATGAAAATTTTATATGCAATTAAAACTTTAAAAAATATATTTTGAAAAATTTAAGTTTTAAATTTTCCAAAATTTATTTTAAAAAAATTTTAAAAATTATATTTTTGTAATAATTAATAGTAAAAAAAAAAGAATTGATTGACAAAAAAAATTAACAGTGGCCATTCATTTTGAAATGGGGGAGTATATCCTTTAATGCAAAAAAAAAAAAAGGGGATGATGAAACCCAAAGCTGGTTGGTAGTACTTTATAGTAGATAGGTTATATAAATGGTATTAATAAGAACTTAAAATGGACTATGGTGTACTTATTCATGTTCAAATTTCTTTGGTTTATTTTCACCAAGAAAAAATTCTTTAGTTTATTGGGAAGAGACTGTCGAGTGTCGACTTTGGCTTAGTTTGGGATTGATGTTGTGTTTTTGAAAAAGCTTGGTTTGGAAGAAGTGCTTTTTAAAATTGGGGTAGAAAAATGTAATTAATGTTTGGTATTTTTTTGACAACAATTAATGTTTGGTATTTTTGTAGAAAAATATGGTAGAGAAATAAAATGTCTAAAAAGGGTACTAATTTAAATAGAATGAGAAAGAATATTTAAGGGATTTTAGTCATTTAATGTCCAAAACCACTTTTGAAACGCAAAAACACCTAAAGATTAGCTTTTTAGGTTGGCTTAGCTTTTGCGGTGAAAATTAGTTTTTGACACAAACCATGACTTATTTGACATTGTGTTTGAGGTGAAAAGTAACTTTTTTATCTCCAAACTCAATCCCAAATCAAGCCTTTGTCGTCTTACTAATTACTTAGCATTACGAGATGAGCTTTTAGGCTTTGGGCTCGGTGCAAGCATAGTCAATATAATATTCCTTTAATCATTAAATGTACAATATGTCCAAAACCAGCTGTTGTTATACTGCTAGCTAATTGCAACAAATTTAGGGTTATTACCATAAGTTACGGACTACTGTATATAATTCTATACAAGTGGTTTAACCCGTGCTTGCGCGTCGGGAGTGTTGTTCACCTATAATTTTTTTTCGCTACGGTCATTCTTAAATGTAGGTTGTCTTTGTTGTTTTTATGAATTCATCTCTTTTTTTTTTTGCAATTATCAAAATCAATATCTTCTTGAAAAAAAGGCTTGCCAAGGTTTCGAACAGATGAAGAAAAGCAGTAGCTTAAACAAAATTGTGAATTGTATCTATTTAGGAAGTAATAGCCTGTTTGTTGAATAATCAGTAGGCTTTTAATTATTACATGTTGCCTAATAACAAATTTTGTATAACAGATTGAAGAACTCTTTGGATCAAAGCAAATTCTTTCCGCAAATCGAATTAGCTTTTTAAAAGTGATTTCTTCAATTAATTACATAACGTAGACGTAACATCCATATATTTAGATAATGTAGATAGCTCTGCGTTTTGAATAGGGAAGGAGAAGAGAGAGGAATAGACGTGGAGATGAAAACAGAAGAGAAGCCGTCATTTGTGAGATTCGATTTTGAGAGATGAGGCATATTTTTTAGAAGGGAAAAAACATTGAATCGAGACCAAACCACATTAAATATGTTTACACTAAATTAGGTTGGGGAATTACAAAAATACCAAAAAAGAGACAGAATAAAAGGAGGGGAAAAAGTGGAAAAATGGGTCATTTAAAAAGTGACAAAAGACGAATTTATAGTAGTTATCTTGCACCATAGAAAAAGGTGATCGGAGCTTTAAGCAAATTCCCTGATAGTTACAAATAATATATAGTATATATATGGAACTTCCAAAGGCACGGGGAGCTCAAATCTCAAAGCTTTGAATTTCGACACCGCGATTGATATGCTTCATTCATGTTTGAGGGTGATGAGTTTGGAGGAATATGAATGGTGGTTCATGCATAAAAGTAGTGTACGTATAATACTTTTATGTACAAGCTATCAATATCCTACCCTCAAACATAAATGATATACATTTTATACTTTAATTATTATTGTTGCTGTTGTTGTTGGTTGAGTAATTAGAAATTTCAAGTCCAGTTTAAATTAATTCATCTATCATTAAGATAATTGTTGGGTACTATATATTTATGGTTATGCAAATTAACTTAGTGACAATAAGTAAGAAAGTAGATAAATAAATTAGTAGGAGAGCTATTTTTTTATACTAGCTAGCATATTAGAAGTTGATGGCAAAAAATACACACACAAACACACACAAATATATATATATATATACTAGATATTTGACCCGCGTTTCACGACGGATTGAGAAGATTATCAAAAGATTGAGATTTTGTTTTGTTTATGTCGTGTTTCAGTATATTAATTAAGTGGTTTGTGAAGATTTTGATGTTTCTTTTAGGATAATCTCAATTTTCTGTTTTGTATATATATATTGAATGTTTTGAAGCCATGATTTAAGTTACCTAAATAGAATGTCTCAATTCCTTTGTTTAAAAATTATATAGAATGTTGGTTTTGGATTATATGATCAATAGGTGTTTGTTGACTATTTATGGTGTAACCGTGTAAGTGAGAAGTGAATGAGGAAATAGTTTATAATGCAAATCGTTTGGTTCATTTATAATACGATAAGAAATTTGAAATTTGATTGAAAAAAAGTTAATTTATGAGAAATTTATTTCATAAATGAAATAGCAGATTTCTAACTCTTGATATGACTAATTAGAACAAAAATGCTTTCGAGTCCTTCATAAAAGTCGCAGATCACAATAACTTTTAACCGACACTTGAATAACTTCAATCAGACATGTGGATCGAAAATTATACGATATAAAATAGACCTTCAATCAAAACCACAAAATTTCGGAAGCATTTTTTAGAATCAAAACATTAACATTGGCTTCTGAGTTCTTCTTGAGAGTTGTAGATCATGAAATTACATTTTAGTAGACATTTGAATCACCTTAATTGGATAAATAGAACAAAAAGTACAAAAATAAAAGCCGAAACATTAAATCGTCCAACCCATAATTGTAAAGGATTAAATAGCATAAAACATAAAAGTATGACGATCATTTGATAAATAATCCAGCAAAAAAAATATTTGTTTTTGGAGACGAAACATAAAAATTCCCTCTGAACTCTCCATGAAACTCATTAATCAAATTCAGCTTTCAGGCCCTTGATGAAAGTCGTAAATCACACAATAACTTTTTAACCTACACTTGAGCAACCTCAATCGGACAAGTGGACTAAAAATTATACAATATTAGATAAACCGGCAATCGAGAGCACAAAATTTCATAAGCATTTTTTAGAATCTAAACATTGAAATTGGCTTCTGAGTTCTTCATGAAAGTTGTTGATCATGAAATTGCCTTTTAACAGACACTTAAATCAACTTAAATGGACAAATAGAACAAAAAATACAAAAATAAAAGCTGACGCGTTAAATCGTCCAACCCATAATTGTAAAGGATTAAATAGCATAAAGCATAAAAGTATGAGGATAATTCGATAAATAATCTAACAAAAAAATATTTCTTTATGAAGCATGGGCCCCATGGAGGGTAAATTTTTTTGCAAACTTCCTAAAATACCCTTGGTCCTCAATCAAAAGAACAAAAAAGATCGAGTATGAAAATACCGAAATACCCCTGACAATTTTTCTTGTGTGAATGTGGTGCTTTCAGGCCTTTGACGAAAGTCGTAGATCACACAATAACTTTTTAACCTACACTTGAACAACCTCAATCAGACAAGTGGACTGAAAATTATACAATATTAGATAGACCGGCAATTTGAGAGCACAAAATTTCATAAGCATTTTTTAGAATCAAAACATTGAAATTGGCTTCTGAGTTCTTCATGAAAGTTGTTGATCATGAAATTACCTTTTAATAGACACTTGAATCAACTTAATCGGACAAATACAACAAAAAATACAAAAATAAAAGCCGACGCATTAAATCGTCCAACCCATAATTGTAAAGGATTAAATAGCATAAAGCTTAAAAGTATGAGAATCATTCGATAAATAATCTAACAAAAAAATATTTCTTTATGGCGAATGGGCCCCACAGAGGGTAACTTTTTTATAAACTTCCTAAAATGCCCTCAGTTCTCATCCAAAATAACAAAAAAATCGAGTATGAAAATACTGAAATACCCCTGACAATTTGTTCTTGGATGAATGTGGTGCATCTTATAACTGGACAAAAGGGTAATTTCCTTTCCAACTTTAATAGATGTTATAGATATATATTAGTATGTGGTAGTACTATTAGATAATTAGACAAAGAAAAGTTTTTAATTGTTTTATAATCTACAACTTTCATAAATAACTCGAATCTTTCTAATTACACTACCCCCTCTCTTGCTCTTGTATAATTACAAGTACTAAAAACCGGTCAAACGATTTAGTTTGGTTTTTTCGTCATTTCAGTATTCGGTTTTTCGTTATTCTCACAAACTTCTAAGGGCGGTTTTGTCTTTCTAACAATTTAAATTATAATATAATATAACATATTAATAGTGGTTTGGCTAAACGGTCTATTTAACATTATATAATTTTCTCTTCGGTTATCCGATCAAGGTGATTTAAGTATCTATTAAAAGATTGTTCCATGATCTACAACTTTCATGAAGGACTCGCAAACTAAATTTAATGTTTCAAGTATAAAAAATGCTTCCGAAAAATTTGTTGTTTCGGTTAACGGGAATAGGCGGTCCACTTAATATTATATAACTTTTGTTCCAGATGTCTGATTGAGGTGATTCAATTGTCTCTTGAAAGGTTGTCCCATGATCTACAATTTTCTTGAAGGACTTAAAAACTAAATTTAATGTTCAAGGTATAAAATATGTTTCCAAATAATTAGTTGTTTCGGTTAGCGGGAATAGACAATCTACTTAAAATCATATAATTTGTGCTTATGGTGGAAATTGGACCCACAGAGGGCTTCTTTTGCAAACTTCCCAAAATATCCTCGATCTTCAACTCAAATAACAAAAAAATCAAGCATAAAATGACCGAAATACCCCTATCAATTTGTTCCTAGATTACGAGGTTAATTCTTTAAACCGAGGTTTTTTTTTGTTTTTTTTTTGGGATACTTATTTAAGTTCGAATCTCTCAAAACATATGACCTAAAGTAATGGGTCATCATCCTCATTTGGCAAACCCATTAATCACCAATAATACGTTGAAAATTGTTTGGGATTCAAGTGCAAGAACATGTATATACTAATATAGAATGGTGTGTCACGTCTTAAACTACTGCATTACAATTAGGCAAGTCTTTTTATTGAATGGGTATAAATAATAAATGAAACATTAATATACTAGCCGGTCCTTTTGTTTCTTATACAACTGAAAAACCAGCCAACTTTTTTTTTATAAATAAAACCAACCAACTTTTTGGAGCTATGGATTACAATTAATACTAACCACACATATAGACCTTTGTCCCTTGTGATGGAAGAACTTGCTTGATCATATGTATATACACCTTTCCATTTTAAAAGGTACATTATAAATTTAATCATCCAAATTAAGCTACCATACAATCATTACTTTAATTGTATAATAATGTAAAGGAAGAAAAGCATGGTGATTATATATATATATATATATTATAAATATAAATAGAATATAATAGGTACTTTAAAATCTTAGGAGTATAGCCACCTTTCTCTAGTATTGGTTTTTCTAATTTTAGGTAGTAAAGCACGAAAGTTTCATGCATGATATTATATGTATCTAACTTTCTTAGTCAATAAGTAATGTACGTTTCAATATTGTTTGTTTTGATTCAAAAGATTATTATTAGTTTCATTATAATATCATGAAATAATAATAAAGAAAAAACACACATTGACACACACACACCTCCGTACTCACTTGTCTTTTATTTATGATATATTTTGCTATAGAATAATATGATAGTGTACACATCAGGAAATAGCCCTCTTCTATCTCATAATCACATCCTGCCTATTTCAGGTGAGACCTCTCATAAGATTACTCAAGTTTTAACAATTAGGATGTCACCTTAGGGACAATATATATTTATGATTGTGATTAATTAGAGTAAATGATAGTATATATTACTATTTGTTGTTGAAATTTTACTTCCCATGAAAGAGGGGAAGTGCCCCTACAATTAGACAATTGAAAGTGTTCTCACCTCTATTTCTTCTTTGTAGAGGAGGAGAGTTATTTGCAACCAAAAGGTAGAAGCAGGGGTGATAATATGTCTGTGCGGTCGGTTTCGGTTCCCAAAAATCTGAAACCGCCGACAACCGACACCCCTATATTTAGCACCGAGCACTGACTACCAAAAATGGAAAACTGCCTTCCACCGACCACCGGCGGTGCAGTCGGTTTAGGCGGTTTCCACTACTTATTATTGAAATTAAAATTAGAAATTTATAGTACATAGAAATTAAATCAGAAATAAGAAATTACTCTAAGCTTGCTAATGAAAATCTGAGAATCATTTGCTAAATAAAACAATAAACTAAAGCTCTCTCACTCACTGAACAAAATACAAATCATTAGAGAGCTATGTACAAGTAGATGACCCATTCTTTGTTTGTAATTATATACCCCTCTATGAGAATGGGGAATAAGGGCATGCATACATGTGAGAATTGAGTGAAGCTTTTCCATTCCTTTTAGATTCAGCAGCAAAGTGAGCATCACAATAATTGCATTTAACTCTTGTCAAGTTATTATCATCTAGATATTTTGTAAAATGATTCCAACAGTATGCTTTTACCCTACGTTCTTTTTTTAGGAGGCAAGGGTTTAGGTGCTTCTTTCCCCCCATCAACTGCTGTTGGTTCAGTTTGAGGATCTAAATCCACAGCTGGTTCAACCTCTGACATCTCCAAAACAATAAGCATTTACTTAGTTTACCTACAACAATGTTCTTTTATAAAGTAACAGTTTACTTAGTTCATGATACACCTCATGTATAAAGGTTGAAATGAACCTAACTAAATCTGAAATGCAACCTACTTAACTCAACTTGGGAGAAAAACTATTTTAAAGAAAATGTAATTGTAAGCATTCAAACCGTATATGCATAAGTATATGCATATTACTCAATTTGTATATGCATTCAAACAACCAACAATAACCTAAACAAGGATAATTGTACTCAGATGTCAGATAACAAAATGGTGAAACTAATCGAAAATGAAAACCACAGAAAATTAACTTGAAAATGACCTAATAATTGAAAATAAACTACTAGTCAAGCATTTAGCAAACCACAGAAAATAATAACTAGATTACAATATACTATCAGATCTGATTAGGCTTCCAAGCACCGACAAATACCTCCAGTTATACTTTAACCAACAATTAACTAAGCATTCAAAAGAGAATATCATGAAAACTTATCCAAACAATTCAATTCAGATCCATATAAAATTAACTTAATTCAATGTTGCAATCCAAGTTCCATGACCAAAACATGAACACAATTTACAGATCAACCAGAAAGACAAACTTTTAGTGTCTAGTTAGCCATTAAAAGGACCTTAATTGACCAGAACAAGCACTCAAAGTCAAAGGACTCAATTTTGAAGCTAAAAATGAAGCAAAAAAAAGCAATAAGCACGAGATCAAAGAACCAACAAAATAAGGAAGAGAGAATGCAAAGAAAAAGGTATGAATGGAAATCGAATAATTCATGTTAATTTACCTCAAAATTTGCTCCTTAAAGAAGGATAAGAATTCAGACGAGAGGTATACAAGAATTCAAAGAGGATCGCTCTGAGTCTTTGAATTTGCAATCGAAACTCCAAGCCTTAATTCCACCCACATAAACAAATTAAAACTTATAGTCAGTAAAGATTAAAGAAATTAAGAAACCCATCGAAAATTGAAAACGAAAAATCGAAAGTAAAAAATCAAACAACTGAACAAGGGTTCACTTACCCAAATCGAAAATGTTGAAATCAAACAAGGATTCACTGAATCCGACTGTGCGAAAGAGATGAAGATTGAAGAGGAGTGAGATTTCCATCGAAATCCAAACTTAAAAACACCACCAGCAGATCAAAAGAGAAAGAGAATGAGATGAGAGAGAGAGACGGGTCGAGAGAGATCGAGGGTTCAGAGAGAGAAAGAGTTTTTTTTTTCTTTTAGGGTTTTAGTTTTCGGCAAATTCAGAAAACAGTTAGCTTATATACTTTCTGAATTTTTGGAAATTTCTATATTATTAATATTAATAATATAAATATAAATTATATATATCATATATATTTTTTTCAGAGAAAAATCAATCTTTCATTAATATTAAATATCAGGATTACACACGTGCAGATGTATTCTGCACCAAACATAATTAGCTCCAACATCACAATCCACGTGAGCTAAAATATGTGCTAAAAGATTAACAATCCTATTAACATGCTTAAAAGAGCAAACAGTAAAATAAGATACAAGCAACTTAATATGACTAATCAAAGAACCTCCCTCCCACAAGGAAAGGCCTTTCCTAGTTATTTCCAAAATTGCCAGCGCACAATCACTTTCGACCTCACACTTTGTATAACCATGGGAATGAACTAATATCAAACCAAACCTAATAGCATATACTTCTGCAAATAGCACACTTGTGACCTTATCAATCCTTGTCGTACCAAAAAGCAGCACATCTCCTGAATGGTCTCTAATTACTGCACCCAAAACTGCTTCGCCATTTACATGATAATATGATGCATCCGTATTGATTTTTACTATCCCAGCAGCTGGTGGCTGCCATTTTTGCTGCTCCGTACGAGTCATGTTATGCATTCGTCTAGTAGATGCCGCAAACTCACCCAATAGCCTGGTGGCTGTTGTACAGAGAGCCGAAGGAAGTTTACAAACTTGCTTATGAAGGGCTTTATTCCGATTAAACCAAATCATCCACAATACATCTCATAGAATTTCCAATGACCCCAGCTGATTTGTTTTACCCAACAAACGCTCCCAAAAATCCTCCCTTGCAAACCAAGGTATAATAGAAACATGAAGCCATGGGCAAATTAAATCCCAAACTTTACGACTGAAAACACAATAAAAAAGACATGGTGGAGAGAAGATTCTACTCCACCACAAACAAGACAACTTTGATCTATTGGTATACCCCGTGATTGTAGATTAACTTTACTTGGCAAAATACCATGAATAACCCGCCACATAAAAACCTTCACTTTTGGTGCAACATTTGCTCCCCAAAGCAATGGCCAAAATGCTGACCTCGCTCCCACATTTGCTACTTCCTTACCTAGAATCCTCCTCGCAACATAATATTCTATATACATCCTCATCCACAAAAAGCTCATGAAACAAATCCTCATCCCAATACCCATTATTATCAAACAGAACTGAGACCGAATGCCTTTGCAAGACTGTCCCAGGCCGAGCTTCTAGTTGATAGGTTGGTGGTTTTGCCACCCATCTATCTCTCCAAATATCAACACTTCGACCATTGCCAATCCTCCAACGAGAACCGTGCCTGATAACCTCTCGACCCGCTAAAAAACTCCTCTAAACAAATGATGGATTACCTCCCAGGGTAGCCTGCATGAAAGAGTTGCGGTGAAAGTATTTTGCTTTCAGAACTTTAAAGCACAACGAGTTCCCATCCTAAATAAGCCTCCAGCATTGCTTAGTAAGCAATGCCAAATTGAAAGATTCGAAATCCCGAAATCCCGAAATCCCAGACCTCCATCTAATTTTGAGATGCACAATGAATCGCAAGACTTCCAGTGAATCTTCCTTTTAGAATTTGTGCTCCCCCACCAAAACTTAGCTATAAGCATATTCAACTCATTTGGGAACGTTTTCGGGAACCGAAAACAACTCATAAGATACGTTGGAATCGCCTGTGCAATGGATTGGATCATATTGATTTACCTACAATAGACAACAACTTACCGCTCCAGCTTCGAAGTCGTTGCCACAATCTATCTTTAATATGTTGTAGTTCCACTCTCTTGGATCGCCCAATCATAATCGGCAAACCTAGGTACCGGTCTCGGTCCAATATTTTCTGAATCCCTAGATGTTGCATGATTGTATCCCTCAATCCGACCGGTGTGTTGCTGCTAAACATCACTGCCGACTTATCAATATTTATCTGCTGCGTTGACGCTAGCCCAAATTGGCGCAACAGGTCCAACACTACCTCACACTCACCCAAGCTTGCCCGTAGAAAAAGTAGACTATCGTCCGCAAAAAACGGATGAGAAATGCGTGGGGCATAACAACTCACCGCTACTCCTTTAATATATCCATTTTGCTCAGCTTATTGCAGCAAACATGATAATCCTTACATACATAACAAAAAGAGATACAGAGATAAAGGGTCACATTGCCGGATACCTCTTGTAGGTGCAAAAGACTCTGTACGCGAACCATTGACATGTATGGAATACCAAACAGTTTTCACGCATTCCATAATCAATGAAATCCAAAGGTCCGAAAAACCTAATCGGGACATGATCATCTCCAGAAAAACCCATTCAACTCGATCATGAGCTTTACTTAGATCAAGCTTAAGCGCCATATGTTTATCTCCTCCTTTCCTCTTATTCTTCATATAATGAATAGACTCGAAAGCAATGATAGAACTATCAAAAATCATTCTACCAGGGATGAACGCACTTTGGTTAGGACCAATAACCATTGGCAAAACTTCACGAAGTCGATTAGAAACAATATTAAAAATTACATTGCACAAACTAATCGGTCGATAATCTTTAACCGAGCAAGGATTATCATTCTTAGGAATCAATACAACATCAGTCTGATTAAAATCTGGCAAAGAACCACCAGAATTCAAAAAATCTAATGCCATCTCACTAACCTTTGTACCAACAATGTGCCAATACTGTTGATAGAAAGGTGGAGACATACCGTCTGGTCCAGGTGATTTATCTGCTCCCATGTCAAAAGCTGCCAAACGTATTTCCTCAGCAGTGAACTCTCGAAGCAACTGATCATTCATGTCTGCAGTTACGCGTCTATCCACCACTCTAATCACTTGCTCCACATCAGAACGCAGTGGCCTAATTGAAGAGAAAATATCCCGAAAGTACGAACCCACTATCTGCTCCACAAAAGAGATGTCCGACTGCCATACTCCATTAGCATCCTGAATCGAAGATATAGTAGTCTTATTCTTACGAGCATTAACAATGGAGTGAAAAAACTTCGAGTTTCTATCGCCTTCCCGAAGCCATGAGGCTTTTGACCTTTGCTGCCACATTGATTCCTCCCGATCATAAGGTTCATTTAGATCATTTTAACATTCAGTTAAAGTCCCAGACATGTCTTCGCTTTGTGCCGCAACGTAAATCCTTTCAAGGTCTCGTTTCTTCTTCCTTATCGAATAGCGGATGTTGCCGAACACAGTCCTATCCCAATGTTGTAACGAAAGCCCACAACGAGCAATGCGTTGTTGAATACTTGACTCCTCCCGATAATTCCAGCTATCATGAATTACAGCTTCCACTCCAGTATGTGATACCTGCATACGCTCGAAACGAAATCTATGAATATGAACCATTTCTACAAAAGGCTTATCCAAAACTTTCATATGAAGAGGCAAATGATCCGATTCCGATGTCATGGGAACTTGAACAAAAGAAAATTGAAATATATTCAACCAATTATCAGTTACAAAACACCTATCAAGTCTCTCAAAAATCATTTCGCCTCGCATTCGTCGTGACCAAGTCGTCAACGAGCCTTTTATAGGTAATTCTCTGAACTCGCAAACTTCAATTGCATCCCGAAACATCTGCATTTGTCGTTGGGATCGTACCGGGCCTCCAATCTTCTTCTCGCTAGTTAAAATTTCATTAAAGTCACCAACACACATCTATGGTAACGAAGATTGCTCAGAAAGATGTTTGAGTAGAGCCTAAGATTCATGGCGCCTACTTGTTTCTGATCAACCATAAAATCCCGTGAAACGCCATTATCTATTAGTGGAATTACCAACATAAGCATCAATATGAGCGAAAGAAAAAGAAACAATATTAACTAAAGAAGAATCTTGCCAAAGTAAAGCAAGACCCTCAGCTCTAACTACACAATTAACTGTAAAACACCAATCATAACCCAAACGGTATCGTATCCATTCCATTTCACTACTAGTTCGTTTGATTTCTAACAAGAATAAAATTGAGGGTTTATTACAATTTATTAATTGTGACAAAACATGAATTACCCGAGATGCCCGCAAACCTCGGCAATTCCAAGCCATACAACTCATGGTTCCTGGCAAGGACGATCTGAGGTCGCCCTCGCCACTCCAGCATCAATGTCATCCGCCCCAGCTAGTACTGCCAACGGATCAACTCCAAAATCATGCTCCTGCCTCTGCTGACTAGAAGACACAACACCATGGTCCATCATACCCGAATCACCATCCCTTGTCCTCTTAGCTGCAGTGCCATGATCATACTCTCGAATAGCAAAAGCCCGGTAATCTCTTATCACCCACTCCAGAGATATGGCGGGTCAAAGCTTCAAAAAAGTACATGTTTGTAGCCCGAGCATGCTTTTTCCACTTCCGCTGTTGTTTAGGCTTTGAAGTCCTTGTCGCACCAAAAACAAATGGATTACCTAGATCATACCCATCGGTTTGTGACCCTGCCGAGTCACCCAGCCCAACAGGATTCAGATTGTTTGATGAATCCGCCACCAAGCCACTAACTAGACCCATCAAGTCAAGTCCAAGACCAGGCCGCAAAGTCCCTGCATTCGGCCCACTATTGCCAGCCCGATTCAACTCCCCATTTGGTCTACTCAAACCCACATTCGGCCCGCCCATTCCAACCTGTGCCAGATTTTTTAACGACCTTCCTAAACCCAAAATTGATTGGGAGGAAACGGAAACCGAATTTTGCTGCCCACAAAAATTCCCACTCCTAAAGATCTGCTGCTGCCCATAACTACCTCCATAATTGATTGGAGCCGAAGAATCAGTTGAACTGTCCCCTTGAATCCCGGCCGTAACTTTGGCTTTCCTTTTGCACCTCTTAACAAAACCCCAATTTGCTGCCTTCACATTATCTGATACACCTTACTCCATACAGCTCATTAACCTCCTCCTCAAATCTTGATCCTTTCTCCCCACTCCTTGCAACAAACCTAACTGACTTCTCCACATTTATCGGCTCTATACCAACTGAATTCCCACCTTCCACAATTTGCAGACTTCCCATACCTGGATTTCGGGACAGAATCTCGCAGCAACTGTCATCGGGAAAAATGGCTCTCGCCACCTGCCTTCCCCGGAGCAGCATGCTGTCAACGTGGTTGCGGAATTGCCGGCGGCTGTTGGATGCCGAATATGCCAGTTGTGCTGAACCTCCACCTCTATCACCGGATGTCACCGACAAAGGGCTGGACCTCCTGGAAACTGAACCTCCTATTCGTAGAGTACCCTTACCACCATCAAAACGATTGGATTTAGGACGAGGAGAACCAGCCTTGAGCTTAGCCGAGATCTTCTTTGAAACAAAGCCCTGAGTTTTTTGCATATCCACCGCAACTAAACAATCACTCTCTGAAACATGATCAAACATGCCACAAATAAAACAAAAATTTCAGCATGTCTTCATAGCAAAATTCCGCCTCAATTTCCCCATAAGGAGAAGTGACTACCGTCTTATCCATTATTGGCTGTGTCAGATCCACCAAACCCCGTACTCGAAGGAATTTATTCCATTGATGATCAACTTCTAAAACTTTACCAGCGGCTCCGGCCACCGCTGCACCCACCTTCTCCGTCATCATGATCGGAAGAAGCTCATATATCCTCACCCAAAAAGGGCATGTGTTAAAGATAATATTTTTAGGCCTCTCAACACCATCATAGTCCTACAAAGCAAGGAGGTTCCTATTGAAATGCCAGGGCTGATTAACAAGGACGCGATCCCTATCCGATTCCTCCTCAAAGTTGAAGAGATACATTTTGTCCGCCACTTCCTTAATCACCAAACCCGAACCCAGACTCCAAGCATTAAACAAGGCCGTGCGCATACTTTCCAAGTTAGCTCGTTTCTTCGAAAATAACTTTCCAATCAAGAAGAAGGCCGTCGGCCCATCATCACCTTCCTCCAACCATTACTTGGTAAGAACAACTTTGGATTGCTCTCCCTCATTGATGGACAGTTTCGAGCAAAAACTAGACAATTGTTCAGCAGCCATGTTCGACAAAAACACCAAAAAGAAAAAACAATAATATGATGGAAGGAGAAGAAAGTGAACACAGCCGCAAAACCACCAGAGACTAAGCCACCAATACCAAAAGAATATCCAAAGCAACGAAACCCTATGGAAAAATGGTAGTACTAAACTCATTTCAAATTTTGAAATTGCCAGTTGACAATATCTCGGCAGAAAAATCCTTAATGGATTTTACAAAATTAGGTGTAAATCAGATAGTTCAATCTGATAAGGTTGAAACAAGATAGTCCTCCGTGATTCTGATAGTTTCACGAGGAAGTAGTCTGCACTAGGACAGATTAAAGCCTCTACCAAGAGTCCCTGGAGAGGAAGAAACTCAGAGAGAGAAAAACTAGTCATTTATATATCATATATTATATATAAATTATAATAAGATAAAAGGTCGGTTTCGGTTCGGTTTCGGGTTAGAAAACTGATATCGAATACCGACCAATTATCTTTAGTCGGTGGCGGTTTAAACCGCCTAAACGGCTTAACCACCGAATCTTGGTCGGTAGCTATCGGCTCAGTCGATTCGGACGGTTTAAACTGCATAATTCTCAGCCCTAGGTAAAAGAGAAAGCCATTAAACAAGTTGGTAGTGACATTCAAAGGCCACAACACAGATCTGTAAATGGATAGGTAAATTGTAGCTCATGACTACTAGAATCTACAGTAAAAGCTTGATAAAGAAAACGCATTAAACTACCTTACAAAAAACTAACGAAATAAAATTTTAAAGATAAGATTTCATTGATTTGGTCTCGACATTTCTTACATCAAATGAACTCATACTTATATTGCGAAAACAATATCTTACATCAAATGAACTCATACTTATATTGCGAAAACAATATCGTTATATTAGCATTTTATTAACAACGAATATATATTGTTGTTAAAATATTTTTACACAATAATATTGAGTTGTTGTGTAAAATATAATTCTTTTAGCAACAATAAAACAGTGTTGTTGCGTAAAATATAATTCTTTTATCAACAATAAAATGACGTAATAAAAAGAATTTTTTAACAACAACCACCTTAAATCGTTGTGTTTAACTTTATACAACAATTGTTATCTCACTAATTAAAAGTCGTTACAAAAGAGTTTTAAGAACGATAAATTTGCTTTTGGCAAGGATTTTTCGCATTGCTAAAAATACTTTTTCTTGTAGTGTACTAAGACGAGAAGTTACTTCAAAACTTCCTAATCATGGGTAAAAGCTAGTCACATCTCCTCATAACTTTCTAAATAACTCCCGGAGGAAAACTCTTTGTAAAACTTTCACATTCAATTATCCACTACCAGTGAATAATTTTCAATTTTGGTCCTAACACTATTGTTATTAGTAGTATAAAAAATAATAATGAAGACAACAAAATGGGCTGGGCTATATTCTGAAACCAAGAAAAGCTTGCTTAATGCTTAGGGTTAGCCTGTCGAGGACTCTATAAATGGGCCCTATGGCATATCCCTAATTTGGGTTCCTGATTGGGCTTTGGTTACAAGACAAGCACAAGCCATAGAACTTTCTTCTATATCATCATGACATCCAACTCCAATTCACTAAAACCTAATAAAAGAGGAAAAATCACTTCAAAGATAATTTATTTATATAATATAATCAAGTTCAAAATAAAAATAGCATCCTTCTCCTTCCTCCCCTTGTTAAACAAGAAAACAACATCAATATATATAGGTTAGGAAAAAAAATACAGCAGGTGTTAGCCAGAGTTGGCACAGAATAGGGCGGTGCTGCTGTTGAATAATTGGGATCAGCACTTAATTTTCCTTTTCATTTCAAAGCTTTTTGCACTGTAGTTAAACTTTATATATTTGCTTAATTATTTCATATATACTTGCTATCCTGCCTCATCATCAAACTTGTCGAGTGTCAACCCAGTTCTTGAATTTATTCATGTGATACAGATTACAGTATCAATGTGACAAATGAAATCTTATATATCTGTGCTTAATTTGACTTCCATTATCACGCATATGCTTTGCATGGTACAAAGCCTTGGAAAATTTTTCCCATATCATGTCGGCTACCAAAAATATCAATTTTAAATATGTGACATGTGAAAAAAAAAACATATTAATGATTGAATATCTGGCGAGTTGAAGAATATCATGCGAAATTCAAATTGAGGCTATAATTAAGATCATTAACAGATGGTGGAATTAATGTGCAAAAGATTATATCTAGCTAGAAAGTTTATGATTTTTTTAAGAAAAAGACTAAACAAAAGCTGCTACTTGCAGGGTATAAATAATACAAAGTACATGGAGGGATTTTTTTTTTTTTTTGAAAAAAAAAACTTCTCTCGCTCTTGTTGCAGCTGCAGGCATTTTTCTCAAAAGCAACATCCTTTTCCTATGGAAATTAAATATTATTCATTTTCCTATGGAAATTAATAATTTCCATAAGAAATTACTGCTTCAATCTTATTGCATATCAAATATATATAGATATTTTCTTTTATTTTTTATTTTTTTAACTTCTCTCGCTCTTGTTGAACCCAAAACCTAAGGATTCAGGTGAATTACACCTACAAGTTTGAGTTGTAATCATAACTATTATTATGCATATATATATATATATATATATATATATATAAACATTTTAACCAACATATCGTGGTTTCATGAGAAAAAAACTTGGAGGAATATGATTGTTTTTGCAGGAGCGCGACATATGTATCTACAAATTAAAGGAATGATGACGTCTCAGTCGTTTAGGACGGAAAGTCTGGCAAAGTTACGAGTTTGGTCAAGTTTTCCAAGAAGGAATATTCATGGCAGAGGCAGATAGAAGAATAATAATTTCTTTATATATCAAACCAAAAAATTCCTTCTATCATATCATTCAAATTAATTGCACCGAACAAGCAAAAATCAAGAACATGTCTCTGGGAAAATTGAGAGATCGATGTAGTAGAAATGAAGAAAAAACAAAAACCATAAATAAAATAAAAAAAGAGCACATACTATACTATATATCAGCAGCAGCAGCATCAGCATCGTCTTCTTCTTTCATACCTAATAAAATATAAAAGTAGAGAGCGTGCGTCCATATATATATGTGCAAAACTTGTGTGATATATAGCGCAGAATGATCGGACCGAGAAGCTTGATTCCCCGTAGAGTTTGCGGATCCTTTTGATAAAAAAAGACCCTTTCGCTCAAACCCCTAAATGATGAGCTTGTAAGAGCAAAGTAACCCTGCTATAGCTAGTTGCTTTTTCTTCTTCTTCTTCTTCTTCTTCTTGAGCTTGTAGTTGAGGAGGTGGTTTTGATTTTGGTATTGGGATATTGAAAAGGGAGAGACCGGGTTGATGATGATGATGATGATCATGACTAGTGGTGGGTGAGGGTTGAGGGAGTAATGATGATAGTTTTTTCCAAGAGTCGGAGGTTGGAATAATGAGATCGAGGTCACTCACTTCGTCATCATTGCTCTTTATTTCTTTCTACTATTTCAGTATAAATCCAACTTATTGCGTGCCCTTCTCTCTCTCCTCTCTCTCTATTAGGGATAGGAAAATTATGTACTATGTTATGTTATGTTTTATCACAAAACCCCGTGGTGCTAGCCTCTTCCTCTCAAAGATTAAAGCAAAGGCGCCCACTTTCTTTTTCTAAATATCAAGTATCTGATTTATTTATTTTTTTAGAATAAAATTCAGCAGTAGGGAATTTAAGGGTGGAAATTCTCTTCAATAATTGTGTCGTACTCCATTTATCACAGGTATTCTAACTAAAAAGAAGATTATTTCTCTCTTACACATACAAGTCATCAATGTCCAAAATAGTTAATGCATGAGAATTTATGTAGAAAATTAATGATATCCCCAATTAGATATAACGGTAAAGTCTATTGTTGGGAACTTGATTGGTGAACTAATGACTAAGGAAGTTGATTGGCCATAGTTTATTAAAGATCATATGACACAAACTGCTAATAATCTGACCGCAAAGTTAAAATTGTTGAGAATGGATGTAAGTGAATATTTCTTGGTCTAGTTCATTATTAACTCACTTTCTCCGTAATTTAGTTCTTGGTCTAGTTCATTATTTCTTGGTCTAGTTCATTATTTCTTGGTCTAGTTCCTTGTGAATTACAATTCACTTAAGGAAAATGGAACTTTAAAGAAATTAAGGTCGTGATGGTTAAGTGGTCACCTTAAGAAAGTTCAATTGGGGAAAAAGTACATACAATTATGTTTGAGTGTATTTTGAATTGAACCTTATTAAGTACTAACAATAACTTGGAATTAGATTCCGGTGCTATTATACTCATGTAAGTGTTCATAATGGAAACTCTATATTTTCTTATGGCATCAAAGAAAATGCTACATGTCCAAAGAAATGATTATGAGGTTAGTGAAAGGTGATATCTTATCTCAATTGGATTTTATTGATTAGGATGTATGTGTTGATTGCATTAAGGGAAAGCAATCCAATCACATATATATCAAAGAATCCAGCCATAAGAAATGGTCAACTATTTTGAGTTGATACACATCGACATATGTGGTCCTTTTGATACTCTATCATGGAATGGTTAATATTACGGTAAATATGATGAGAGTAGAAAATGTACTCCAGATCCATTTGAAAAGTTTCTTCAAAGTCGGGGCATATGTGCACGATATACTATGCCCATTACATCATAAGTAATCGGTGTAATTGAAAGGCGGATTTGTAACTCGTATGGACATGGTTAGGAGTATATTAAGTTACAGTTTTGTGTCTTTGACAGTGTGGATGCATGCAGCTGTTGCATATCTGTTTAATAGGGTTCCTAGTAAGACAGTTCCTAAGATTCCTTATGAATTGTGGATGGAAGGAAACCTAGTTTAAGGCACCTGCACGTTTAGGGTTGCCTGGCAGAATCAGGGGCGGATTTACATTAGGCATTAAGGGGGCCATGGCCCCCCAAAAAATGGAAAGATTACATAGTAGTCCCTCCAAAAAATGGAAAAATTGCATAGTAGTCCATAGATTTATATGTAATTGTAGTATAAAGTTTTTAATTTGCCCCCCCCCCCCCCAGAACTTAATTTTACATAAAGTAATTTATATGGCCCCCTCAAACTTATATGTCAAAAGCCGCCCATGGGCAGAATTAAGGATATTATTAATTCCACATGAAAAGAGGCTTGATGCAATAACCATTAATGGTTATTTCATCAGTTATCTGGATTAGTCAAAGCATTATAGATTTAAGTGCCCTAGCCATAGTATGAGGAAAAGTTGAGTCTGGTAATATTGGATTAATTAAGAATAGCTAGTTCAGTGGGCCGGGAGTGGAGAACCACGAAAGATGGACATTAAAGAACTTTGGGGTTCAAACCCTATATCCAACGTTTCTCATAAGGTTGTGTCCTCTTGTTGTATTATATTTACACAATGTATTGGAACAAGTATCAAACCCACAAACGAACATAGTGATATTGATGTTCCATAAAAATATGAGGAACGTGTAAGGGATGAACCATTGAATGATGCACAAGTCAATAATGAGCAAACAATTATAAACCACAATAAATGGCATTAAAGAGGTCTACAAGGCAAACAAGACTAGCTATTCCATCAGATTATGTGGTTTACCCACTTGAGCATGAATGTGACTTGAGCGTTGATAATGATCCAGTCTCGTTCAAACAAGCCATGGAATGTAGCAATTCTGAAAGGTGGTTAAATGTCATGAAAGAAGAGTTGAAATCTTTACATGACAACAAACTCTAGGAACCAGTCAAGTTGCTTAAAGGTTAAAATGAGTTAGTTGGTCCAAACGAAACTCGAAAGGCAACATAGTAAGGTATAAGGCTAGACTTATCACCAAAGATTTCACTAAGATAGTACGACATTGACTATAAAGAGACCTTAATTCTCTCCAATTTCAAGGATGGACACTTTGAGATTGTTATGGCTTTGGTGGCTCATTAAGTTCTAGATCTTCACCAAATGGATGCAAAGACCGCCCTTCTAAATGGTGACTTTAAAGAACAAGTTTTTGTGGATTAACCATAAGGTTTTTCAGCCACAAGAAAAGAAAAGTTTATGTGTAAGTTAAAGAAATCAATATATAGACTGAAAGAAGCTTCCTGACGGTGGTATCTTAAGTTTAGTGATACTATCAAGTCATATGGTTTTGTAGAAAACATTATTGTTCAAAGTATCTACATAAAGGTTAGTGGGAGCTAGTTCATTATGTTATTCATATATGTTGATAACAATTTACTTGTTGCGTATAGTGTTGGTTTGTTACATGATGTAATGTATCTCTCTAACATTTTGAAATAAAAAAGTTATAGATGAGGTAATATTCCATGTGATAGGAATAAAATATTCCATAATGGGTCACAAGAATTGTTAGGATTGTCTTAGGAAGGTTATATCAATAAGCAGCTATAGAGATTCAGAATGGAAAAAGTATTATGCTAGAATAGTTTCAAGAATGAATTGGAATGAAAGGATGTGTGAACTATTCCCTATGCGTTATAATGGTTAGGAGTATTATGTATGTTCAAACTTGTACTTGACCAAATATAAGTATTACTACCTGAGTGGTTGGTCGAGATCATGTATAAACAAGTATACCCACATTAAAAGATCCCCGTAGTGCAAGCGCGGGGTACTCCTCTCGTTTTAATTAAATTTGAGTCTTTAACTAGCAAATTATTTTTTGGTAAAAAAATAGATTATTTAATCAATTTACCATTGTATCTCAAATTTAAAATGTTAAGCGTAATAAATTAAGAAAATTTAGGAAAAATTAATTTAATTAAAAAATTATTAAACAATAAACCAACCGCGACCTACTCAGCGTCGCAATTGTGAATAAGTGTATGTCGCAATTGAAATTATAACCCTAAAAGTTCATAATCCATTTCTTTCACAGTTTCACCTTTTTCTATTTCCCCTCTTCAAGCCGCAGCTCAAAACCTTAGCCTCTACCTACCCACCCAAGCCTCCAGTCGAAATTTCACACCGTCTAACGCTCCTCTTTCCTAATCTGGTGAAATCTTGGCCATATATTCAGTCAAAAACCCTTGAAAAGTCTCAAAGCCGTTGCTGGTATCTCGAAGGTCGCTCATTGCTCATCCCTCCTCGCTGGTATGGTTCTTTCCCCCTTTCGGTATGTGTTAGTCTCTTACAATTTTAGCAAGGTTTGTGACTGGGAGAGTTGGGTACTTGCCGCTGCTGCTTCATTAACTGGGTATGTCTCCTTTTTTTGGATAAATTTAGGTTTTTTTGATGTAATTCGGAATGAGTTTTTTTTAATCCTGAAAAACCAAAAAGCATTCATTTTGCTTTCTTCTATTGTTAAAATCTGGATTTTACTGAAAGTTGAAAATGTTGTTAGAATTCCCGTTCAGAGTTCTGATAAAATCATATGTTTTAGCGTGGACAAGGGAAAAACAGGGACATTCAATTGGATGAATGTTTGTGATATATTCGGTTTATTGCTGAATCGTATGCTAGTGGTTATCATGTCCAAGCTGTTATTTACATTAATTAAGTTTTGCAATTGAATTTTTTTGGTTTCACTAGTTCCGAATGGTACCTTTTGATAATATGTTCATGATATTGTGTCTAGATTGCTTCTCAATGACTTTCCGTTGCTTTATCTTGTAATATATGTTTTTAATTTCAGTGTTTAATACTTTAATGATTTAATTCATTTAAAAGAAAGCAGCAGGTTAAACTTGAATGCATGTGTCATGTCTTTTTTTATAAGTGTTGATGTAAAAAATGTTGTTTTTTTAGGTTTCTATATATACAAAATTTTTCACGCTGCCAGATTCCTTCTTAGCTTAATACATTTAGTTATTGCTGCAAAATCCCTTTAGTGGAATTCAAGGGAGCATTCTGTTTTCGTTGGTTAGATTTTCATCTTGAATTTGCTTGAAATAGGAGAGTTCGACCTCCTTTATGTTTATGTCTTGGATTTTGATGATGATTAGTACTCTTGGAAATTAACATTAATTATGTAAGTCTATTGTTGCTGCCTCATCTTTTGTTGGCCTATGATTCTGACTCTTTTATGTAAGTATAGTTCTTCTTGTATGACATATTACTTTCCTTTTACCATTTTAAGAGAATGATCCCTCTTTTCTTATATATGTTAGGACAGTTATTGTTAGGATAACAATATAGAAGAAGCAGTTTATGACATTTGGTATGTTAAGGCTGATAAGGGATTTAGAGATGGAGTTAGTAGAGCAAGAATATCAGCTTGTCGCAGCCGGCATTGATCCTTTTGACACTACTGCTGATCATACAAAACTCAAAGATTTTAGAATAGATTGGATCCCAGCTCCGTTTTGGAATGAGTTTGTGGACAAACTTTGGTCTCCGAAGGAGTTTTTGGAGAAGGCTGCAAGAGCTTCGAGAAGTCAAAACACACAAAAAGAAGGGGGGTATTACTAAGCATACAGCCGGTCCACGTAGCTTTGCTAAGTGGAAGGAGGATTTGTTATGTTCTATTTTGCTGTATTTGTCTTTTGTTGTGACTGACTTTGACTTGAATTGTTATTATTTCATTTGTGAGATTAAATTGATGATTATTCTTCTTTTGCTCTTAACAATAATCATAGGGAAAAGAAATGGGCAAGACACCAACATTTAAACAGGTTTTTAAATAAAACTCATACTTGAAGAGGAGGAGGTGATTTTGTGGATCCAAAGTCAAAAACTGTCTTTTTGTAAGTATGAGAGATTAATGTCATTTTACTAGTTGAAAGAATGTTTGCATTTATACTTCAAATTATATCTTTTTACAATCTAAAAATCATTGTAGGAGAAATACATTGCTGCCCTCAAAGAAAAGCATGGTGATGCTGCTGATGAAGTTGTATTTGATTCGGTTGCATATACAAATGCAGTTAATGATTGAAATCGATCACACTTATATGGTTTTGGGGGTCTGCGAAAAGAAACTGATATACTTGGAGAAAGATCAACTCGGAGCTCCACTTTTCCTACCACTGCACCTACTCAAATACCCGAAGAGATGAAGCAATTGTTTCGGCAGTGGGCAACGGAAGTTTTCCCTAGTGTGTTGAGTTCTCTAGGCTATCGTCCTTTGGATGGTGCATCTAGAGACAACATTATAAATCCATCATCATCATTGGGTCATGAGGTTCAACACTCACGACGAAATGATATTGAAAGAAATGAGAGTTGTGGTGATGGTGGAAATGATAATGATATGGAAGAGTTTGAAACTTGAGCTAGTTTGGATGGTTTTACAGCTAGCTAGTTAGCATATATATACTTTTTGGCATACCATAGCTACAAATTCTACATGACTTATGGATTTTATAGCTTCAGGTACATGTTTTGTCTATTGATGTGGGGACAAACATATATTTTGTGTCCTTTGGAGTTGAATTGTTCAATTGAAAGTTTAGTTTTATTATATATTTATGAACAGAATCCATATGGTGCATTTGAAATGTATGTTATTTATGGATTTTATTACATTTGAAATGTATGTTATTTATGGATTTTATTATGATATATGAATTGTACAAGTTGCGACAAGAAATGTCTTTTGTAGAATCATTTACGACGTACTAAGCAACATAATAAATATAATTGCGACTAGTATAAACTTATTTGCGACGTACTAAGCAGCTATTTGCGATAGACATATCGTTATCAACGACGAGTTGCGACGAACATTTCACATAATTACGACGAGCATAACCCCTATATGCGACATACTGCGACATACATATAATACAACTGCGACAAACCTTGTAAATATTTGCAACGGGGTGCGACAAACATCTGAAATAATTGCGACATACAAAACAATCAACAGCGACAGACTGCGACGAGGTTAAACGACGGAATCTGGTCAACCTTTGACCAGCTGGTCTACAATCTACGACGCCATGAATGTCAACTGCGACTCGAAAAAGTCAGTCACAAACAATTCGTATATGTGATGAACATGTCGTAGTTGAGCATCAGCGACACGCTCAAGTGCTGCATACATTGCAACATGCATAATCCATCGCAGATAACCATCTGCGACGTTTTTTGCCCTTTCTGCGACTTATTTTGTATGTCGTAGAAGGGGTAGATTTCTAGTAGTGACACTGGATGAATTCAATTAAGGTTATGTTTGTTCTTCTGCTTATCACTCGCCATCCACATTATGGTATATACATGAATTGTTTGTGTGATGATGAATTATGTCTTTAAAAGACAATGAAAGTTGAGGATTATACTTTATCCCTCGATTATGGTTATTTTCCATAAAGGTCATTTTGAGTTGGGCTAATTACGTGATACATGGAAGGATAAAGTCATTGTTAGACTTGTGACTGCCATGATCCGATTAACTTAATTCAATAAGAGGATTATGACATGAGAAATTTAGTATAAACCGCAATTAAGGTATATTGAATCTTCAAGTTATTATATGAGCCAAGTGGGAGACTATTAGGTTAATTTTAATCTTAATTAGTTTGACCCATATAACTTATGGGTTTTCCTTGTTAGTAAAGGATTTTAATTGATGGAACTTAAAATCCTAGTTAGATGAGGCTTAAAGAGTACCATAAGTCTTAAAGACTCCAATTAGGGTTAAGACTAAAGGTTAGGATCTAAAGGGTTTACAGTATTATAAGAAGGGATGAACCCTCCCCATACTTGACGGCTATTAAAGTTAGAGTTTCTTATCTATTAGAGAAGCCATAAGAGGGCAGAGAGTGGAAATTATCTTGTTCAAGATTTTCTACACAAAGCTACTCTGCACAAAGTTATGAACAAAGGTAAGTTGTCACTTTTTTGTTTATAATTGTATGTGGTCGATTTATTGGGGATAAAAGATCCAACCAAATGAATTCCTCTAACTACCTTTTATAGACTCGATTGGCTTCGCCTTTAAAAAAAAATAAAGACTCGAGTTGCTTCACATTTCTACCCTTTCTTAGCCGCTGAAAATTGCATGAAATGGATTGTACTTGTTCTATGATCGGATTTCCATCCTTTTCGACTGAACTTCCTTTCCATTGAATCCAATTTGGTTTATCCCACCAATTTTTGGGCTTGAATCATTCATTCCAAATAAATGTCTAATTAGTCTTATTCTTTTTAGTTTAAATTTGGCTCAAATAAAGATTATCCCATAGGTCTAGTTCAAATTCGAATCTAACAACTATATTCATATACATATGTTTTGTTTTAAAGTTGGTTTCATTTATTTATTAATATTAATATTTAATGTATAAAGGAATACAGAACAGTAAAGGCTGTTTGTGACTGTATATGGAGAAAGATGCAATGAGATACTTAGAAGTTCCTTTTTTTTTTTTTTTTTTTTTTTTTTTTATACCAGCTTATAAGCTTTATTGGTTTTAGGTAAAGGGAAGGGAATTTGGCAGTGCCAGTACCCTGTGAAATAATTACTAAGATAAGTTACTCCTGGACGGTTGGACCTGTGGTATTTGTATAGAATATAGAAAAATTGAAAGTAAAAACATTGTTTTTGCAACCAGACTGATCGGTTGAACCGGGTATCGGAGGCCTATCCTGTTTAAAGAATAGTGTACTTTTCGGTTAGTCCATGATCAGTCGGTTGAACCGGAAACCGGATCGGTTTTGACCGATTTCGGGCAAGTTGACTAAATTTAAAATTTAAATTTTGAAAAAAAATATTTGTTTGTGGTGGGATTTGAATTCATAATATGGTAAAAAAACCATAAACTACTTAACCACTCTACCATAAAGCTTAATATATCATTGTTGTGCAACATATAATATTTATTATATATAAAAATTCATTTCAGTCAAATTTCCCCAAATGGACCGGACAGGCGATTGAACCGGTTGGACCGATCAAACTGGAGACCAGAATCCTCTTCAGTTCAATTACCAGTCCGGTTACAAAAACCTTGAGTAAAAATAAAATGATGATAGAAGAATCTATACTATATATAAAAGTACGAGTTTAGTAAAACTTTTGAATCGCCTATTATACCCTTATCTTTTGAATATATTTCATAAATGTTATTGTTTAAATTTTTATAGTTTTAGTCAACTAAAAACTCTATTTATATTTAATTAAATCTAATATCCTTATAACTATTTTATTTTTACCATTTTACTATTTTACTTTTATAGTTTTACTCAACTAAAATTTCTATTTTTATTTAATTAAATCTAATATTCTTATACCTATTTCATTTTTACGATATTACTAATTTAATTAAAAAGCTTAGATATAATAGAATTTTTAAAATATATTTCTTAAATGAAATTGTTTAAATTTTACAGTTTTTTGTTAGAAATAAACTCTTACAGTTATTGGGCTAAAAACTCTATTTTTATTTAATTAAATTCAATATTTTTATAAATATTTTATTTTTATCATTTTATTTTTTAAAAAATTGGAGACTTTTTGATAGTTCTGGATCCATTTCAATTTTATAATATAAACTAATAAAAGTATTATTATCAAGTTTAAAAGTTAAAATAAGTTGTCCAATCATTAATTATTCACTTTTTAAAAATAATTAAGTTAAAATTTATTGAAAATTTAATTATTGTGCTTGATCTTTTTCTATTTTTAGAGTGTTTGTTGGTAGTTTAATGTATTGGAGTGTATGACAAGAATTTAGAGTTTTTTTTTTTTAAAAAAAAATGAGTAACATGCAATTATTTCCTTTGACTTATAAGGTTAGAGGAGTCAATTGGGTGGGTTGGACGGATTTCAGGTTCGGGTCATTAGGGTTTAGCTCAAATGAGTCAGGTAATTTTCTCGGGTCATTCGGATTTCGGATCATCTAGGTTCAGGTCATTCAGCTCTCGGGTCTAGGGTCAGGCAGGTTCGAGTTTTGGCCTCAGGTCACTCGGGTTTTGGGTCATTTGGGTTTTTGGTTTTTCGGCTCTATGACTCAGATCAATTGGGTCAGCCTTGAATTTTTTAATGTTTAATTCTTAAATTTATTTAATATCTTTATTATTTGATTTATTTTACAATCGACTACCGATGAAGTTTAGCAAACAGCATATACGAGGTTAAAGAGTTGACATGTGTCCCTTTGTATATTAATTTTGAATATTAAATACATAATTAATTATGAAGTGGGAGTATGTGTTCAAATAAATATTGGTTATATAATATTCAAATTTATGTTCTTTCATTACATCAATTAAATTATAAATTAATTAATAATATAAGTATCCATAAAAATGAAAATAAAATTACAACCCTTACCGGTGAAATTATTAGTACGGTAGTAAAACCTAATAGAAAAAATTATCAAGAAATTACTAATTAATTATTATTATTATTATTATTATTAATATTATTATTATTATTATTATTATTATTATTTATTATGTAAAAAAAAATAAATTACTAATTATAAATTTATCATAAATTATTCCTAGAACTGATTTAATACTTATATTCATATAATGAAGTTTAGCAAATTTAATAAAATTATAACAATAATATAAATTTTTTTGAATAAATGATAATTTAGAATGGTTAAAATTATAACAATTTGAATTTTATTTTATAAAACATAATTTTAGTTTATAATAATCTTGGGTCATTCGGGTTATGGGTAGACTTGTTCAAGGGCGGGGCTACCCGCCCAAGCCCGTAATCTTGCCCGATATTTGGGAGGGCTTGGACAAAAATTTAAAGCCCGTTGAATGGGCTTGGACAAAATTTTAAGACCCATTTACAAAATGGGCCGGGCTTGGTCTTAGCCATAAAAACCGGCCCGGCCCGTATGCTTAAATAATTCGATTATTTTATTTGTTTTTAATTAGATTGACTAGTTAAAATATTCATTAGATGTGTAAATTAATTATTTTGATAAAAAATATATATGTTAATTAAGTTTTACTATCTTAGAATTAATATATATACTAAATAGTATTTGAAAGACCCAGGAAATTTACCAAAGGCCCCTTTTGAAGATCGATAAGGAGCCTCCATTTGAACTTTTTTTGTCCTTTTCTGTCTTTTCTCACTTGCCAAATTACTAAGAAGACCCTAGGTTAGTTTATAGTCAGTTCTTGCCCTTGAGCGTTTTTTTGTAATTATCCTTTCCTTTCACATAAGTGTTATAATAAATCATATCCCTCTTAATTATCTAGAATTGTAACCTCTTTACTTAATTATTCTACGAAATAAATAATATTTTCTTTTAAGTTAGAACAAAGTTGTTAGATAAGATAGCTAAGGATCAGGATTTGAGTTGAGTATTTCTTAATTTACAAAGAATTTTTCTACGATTTGAGTTGACTATTTCTTAATTTACATAGAATTTTCAAGACTTAGTTAAGGCCTATGTTGTGTGGGAACCCTTTTTAACGATGTCTTTTAATGCTATTCAACCCATGAATTACAATTTAGAATTGTAACATTAGTGGGTTAGCAGCATAAACGTTTAAAAAGCTCTGATATAAAATTTTTAAGTAAAAATTAAAGTTAATCCTATACTGATGATATGATCAGTCCATTATAGACAAGACTGTTTTCAGAATACAAATGGACTTATTGGCCAGCCCAAAAACATAACAAATAGGTTTTATTTTAATTTGATAACTAAATCAAAGATGGTTAATCATCAAGTTTTGTTTTTCAATAATGTTAACAGCCTAAGATGCAATTTGTAAATTCTTAAGAGACCACAAACCATTTGTTTCCAGTGATGCAATGTCTTATCAAACAACTAATAATAATTTCTAAATGTCTTCAAAATAGCAAAAAAAAAAATGGGTCACAACAACAAAATAATAATTGAAGACCAAAGAAGAACTATTGCCGTCTAATTAATATTTTGAAGAACCTTTTAACTTTATCTATTTTTAACATTTAATTTACATTAAAAAAATGTCCATATGAAGAAGAGAGTAAACTTAGTTTTTGTTTAAGTGATACACACTTTAGAGGAGGATGCAAAATTGAAGCTATTACACTATCCATGTACAAACTATTTACTATTTATTGCTAATTTTAGGGCATATGCTCAATGTTAATAGTATAGCCTTTTAAAATGCAACACATTTAAAATCATAGTATTTTCGAATTTTCCTACGCATCAAACAATTTAATTCGAATAGGAAATTGTTCAAAGAAGTAGATTTCTGAACGCCCGACGCGCCAGCGCGGGCCGATCCACTTGTATACTATTAAATAAAGAATAAATATAATTTAAATAATAAATAATGAGTTCAAAATAAATAAATAATATATATCTAATTACTAAACGGGTGGCTTGGACGGGTCTTGGACAAAGCTTTTTTTAATTGGGCGGGTTTGGACATAAGTTAAGGCCCGTTATTCGGGCCGGGCCGGGCTTGGACAAGCCATGTAAGTATAGATCAAAGCCCGGCCCGGCCCATGAACACCTCTAGTTATGGATTTGTCATGTTTGGATAAGACAGGTTCGGGTCGTTTACTTTTTCTGGTCAAATCGTGTTCGGTCAGTTGGATGTGTTATCGAGTTTGGATCAAGTTTTGACCACTTTACTTATAATTAATTTCAATTATTTTTTTTAATTTAAACACAATGGATAACGTGCAACGCACGTGGAAATGAAAACTAGTATCATAAGTATCTAAATACAAATATAAATGGGACCGTATCATTAGGAGTTATACAATATATATCTACATGGTTTTGCGCTTGCGTTGCAGGTTTTTTTTTTTTCAATTTGAATTTGGATTTATATGTATGTTCACATATACAAATATACATGTTATAATTGTTAAAAAACACGGTAGGCAAAAATAGTTTTTTTTTTACTTACAGTCTAGGCACGATGTACATACCAGTTTAGTTAACAACTCGGGTGCGGCAAAAATAGATTAGTTATCTTAATCATGATGAAAAGCATATATATACCTATATGAAAAGCATATATATACCTATATGAAAAGCATATATATACCTATATTATCTATACCTTACTATTAAAGTTATCCCCAAACTGCCATCAGGCATTTGCCTTGGTGGTAGAGTACTGGACTCTTAGTTCCAGCCTACTCAGATCATGAGGTCTTGAGTTCAGCTCTCACGGAATTTGAGTTTGATTGTAATTTGTTTGTTTATTTGGTAGGTAGGTAGTTTATTTATGGTATGGTTTTTAGTTTGGATTGAATTCTCATTTAAATGTTTGGGCATAAAGATTTATTTGAATTGTAATGAGATTTCACTAGGTTTGAATTGTAATGAGATTACACTGCGTTTGTTTGTTGGGGAAGGGATTTGTTGGCTCATAGATTAGCGTTTCGATAATGTAGCTAATCATGTAGCGGTGTACGGGTATTCCTGTGCGTTTGTAATCCAATCTCTTCAAGAAATGAAAAATGATTCTTATCTAAAAAAAAAAAAAGTTATCCCCAAACTGTTGTATGCTCAGTATTTGGCTCTTCTCATGCTGACATTTGTCCAACATTGATTGGTTAGGAGAAAACCAATATATATTATTATATATTTAGAATTCTAATTATAATATTTATAAATAATATTTAGAACATTGAATTGTAATCAAAGTAAAACTTCATTCTCCTTTTTCCAGCAAATAATTATTTGAATAAACATTACATTTCTAACAATATTTCCTTCCATTTAACTTAATTGTGATTACTCAGTTTTAATCATAAACTGAAAAATCCGACGCGAATGCACGAGAAAAGTTAAATGCGATTACTCAGTTCTAATCATAAACCGAAAAACCCGACGCAATATGCGCGTGGAAAATATCTAGTTATATATTAAAGTTATCCCCAAAATGGGTTTTTCTCCTTCTGACATTTGTCCAAAATTAATTGGTTGGGTAAATTGATTTTACAATTAATATTTTCATTCACCCAAAATAATAATATTAAGATAATATTGAATTAATAACTCACCTTTTATACCAACTGAAGAATTGGTAGGTGTTGGAATGAAGAGTTGTTGAATTCTCTGTTTATACCAACTGAAGTGGAAGCAATAATGGATATTACCCTTAGTTCACATCGTGTTGAGGACAAGTTGATATGGGCAGCCTCTAAGATGGGAATGTTTACTGTAAAGTCGGCTTATCATGTGGCTCGGATATTTTTGGAGCATGAAGTGGATGAGATCGAGCTTCGAAACCCTGTATGGAAACTTCTATGGACAGCTAAGGTTCTCCCCAAGGTAAAATTTTTTGCATGGAGATTAATGCATAAATTTGTCCCTGCTCGCAATATTTTGAAATTAAAGCATTTCGATATCGAGGATACCTGCTGTGTGTGTGGAAAGCCGGATGAAACTGTTTATACCTCAATTTACAATTGAGGGTAAATTGGTCTTCACATGATTTATATCAAGATGAGTGGTCAAGATTTGATTACAAATCCTGAAGAAACTTAGTTTCTGCAACACCCTGATTCTAATTGAATTAGGAAATTCTTGTAATTAATTAATTAAGGCCGAAATTATTAATAAATAATAATAATTTCGAAATTATTATTATTATTTCCATATATGCCGCCCAAAAATAGGAGAGTGGCAAAGAAAGTCAATCGAAAGCAGCTTCCTTTGATATTGCTGCCTGCTAGGGAGGCAAACAAAGTAAAAAAGGAAAATTGCTTGTCATCTGCCCATGAGATGAAAAATACCTCATGGACATACATAGCAAGGCCCAAGTCATCTCCCAGTCAGAGGAGAGGCCGCCCTCTGCCCTGCAAAGAGATATTTTTCTCTTCCTGCAGGAAGGAGGCAGAGAGCTAAAGTTTGTCAGCAAGAGAAACATCTGTGCACGTGAGAGAGGCATGAGATTTTCAACCTCACACCTCCTCCATATAATCGACCTACCAAAGTAGAGTAATCGCGTAGCCTCCTCCCCTCCCCGGGAGATGAAACTGCAACTTGTATTTTGTTCAATTAAGGACAAAATAGTAAAATTGACCAATTGAAGAGGCTAGAGCTGTGATTTCTACCAAGGGGCATACCTTGATGATCCTTGAGCTATGTAGATCGTCTTGGTAAGATTTCACCTTATTCTGACATCGGAGTAAAAACTTATGCCCGATTTTCAATTAAGGACGTTTTGGGGAGTGAACCAAGTTCACCATGGTAGAGAGCTCGAAATCACTTGAAATTTTTTCCATAGTCTTATGGAAATAATCTAAGCCTACTGGTGAAATTTTGGCCTATTCCGAGATCGTTTGCAACTTTTGCATTCTTTTCAGTTAAGGACATGTGGCTTTCTCACCCCGGTTTAAGCCATTTTCTTAATTAATTATTATTTTCATGATTTGAAGAACTAAATATGGCTAAGTATGAGTAGTTTCGTGGCCTTGGTGTTCAAAGTCCAAATCATGATGTCAATTGGCCACTACTTAGTCAAAATAGCTAAATTCAGCACATAAGAAGCAACGAAGGCCTGCTGCAATGTGATAGGAAGAAGGAAGAATTATCATCAACTACCCAGGAGGAAGATTTCCATCTCCCATCCAAGAAGTGTGGCGCCCTGACATCTATTTTCCCCTCTCCCTAGTAGTTGGAAGCAATCAGAAGGAGAAAGAAGCTTCACTGCACCTTCCTGGAGGCTGTCATCTGCATAGGAGGAGGATTTTGCCTTTCTCAGCAAGGCAAGCCCATTAATGCCAAATCCCATACCGCCCCCTATATAAAGGGAGGTAATTCTCAGGTTTTAGGCAGATATCACTCATCTCAAATTCAGCTCCTGAAGCTACACACTTGCTCCGCGCAAAATACAAGCTCCGTGCTTATTTTCTCTCTGGCTCTGCGCCATTTTCCCTTTGTTTATCATGAGTTCTTACTCGTTCTTCATATTTTTCTTGCTTAGATCTTGTCTCAGGACATTCAAACACTCTTTTAGTGTTTTTCTCTTGTTTCAATCTTGTCTCCGGACATAAAAACATTGTACATGTGTTTTTCTTTCAGAAATAACAAATCAAATTGTTATTTTCTTTTCAATTTCAATTGCAATCAAAGCAGATCTCTCAGATCTGATCCAGTTAGAGGAAGGCCCAGTTATGAAGAACAATTGTTTGTGGATCCAATGATTTAGATGCTCCGGTGTGACTTTGATCCAGTCCCCACAATCGCTCTGATCTTTTATTCTGCTGCTCTGCGCACCAGATCCAGTTTTTACAACCTCTTTGTCAATTTCAGCAAATTGACTGGCACGCCCTTACGCTGTCATAAAGAATTCTCCGCGAAAACTCTAGCAAGAGATTTTTGGCGCAACAGAAACATTAAAACATATATTTTTTTGAATGCCGTTATGTTAAATCTGTATGGAGTGGTGCAGCTGCTTGGATGGAGAATTCTGTTTCCTCAAATGAGAATGCTGATGATTTCTGCTTGAATTTGTGTGTACCTAGCTACACAAAAAGGCTGTCTAGGAAAGGTTTTAACCAGCTTATGGATGCTGTGGTTTAATCGAAACTCATGTCTTCATGAGGGGAAATGCATTTTAAGCTCTCTTTTGGTTCGAAAAGTGGAGACTCTGGAAAAGGAGTATGAGGATAGTATGCAGTGCATCCATGGTGAAAGATTGGTAACGAGGAATCAAGTCTTAAGTCATAATTGGGTGCCTCCGCGACAAGGGATATTGAAACTCAACTGCGATGCCGCTTTTAACCAAAACACGGGGTTGTCTACTTTAGGAGTGGTGATAAGGGATGCGGGTGGAGCTATTTTTCTTAGTGGAGTCAGAAGGGTGGAACAGGTGGATAGTGTGCTTCACGCTGAGTGTATGGCCATTATGTTCGGACTTGAGGTGGCATGGGAATATGGACATACTTCGCTGCTCGTGGAGTCTGATAGCAAACAAGCCATCGAAGAGATTCGGAAGGGTTACGACTCGCTATGAATGGGTGCTTCACTAGTCCATGATGTTTTGTTTCTTTCCACTCAATTTGATTCTATCTCTTTCGATTTTGTTAAAAGGGAAGCAAATGTTCTTGCTCACAATATTGCTCATTCTGAATATAGGGTGGGGGATCAAAGGGTGTGGTTAGGCTATTTACCTGCACACATTTGTATTTCTTATCCATCATAATATGAATAAATGACCCATTTTCTCTCAAAAAAATAAAACAACTCACCTTTTATTAAGAGTTTCTCTTATCTCAAAATTAAAAGTCTTTTTGCCTGTCACATTGTTTTTCTTAAAATTAAAATTTTTTGTACGACTATTAAAATAAAAATAAAAACCTGACACAGATGCGTAGGAATAATATCTAGTTAGGATAAATTTGATAGGGTACGAAAATTATATATGATATATAATATATATATATATATATATTATCCGAACTAACGAGTGATTATAAGAGGATCGAATAATTAGAATTTTCATGTACTTAATTGATACTAATAATTTTAGTACCAATAATAATTGAGATGGTAAGCGACTTTCACCAAACACAAAAGTGCACTAGAATGGTGAACACAAATTTAATCCTAGATGTACATTTATTGGGAAGAATTTAATCTGCACGCTCTTGATCTGATAAAAATTAGTCTCATACTGTCATACATACTGTCCCAAAAAAGTTGAGCATAACCTTGATTAAGAAAAATAGTGGGGCCTTTAGAATTTGGGGAATATATAATATTCTGGACAACAGAGCATATTTGCTTTGGTTTTGCTTTCCCCTCAATTTCCTGCAAAAAGTACTCTGCAGCTAGCGCCTAACAGTTGTATAAGAGAGAGAGAGAGAGAAAGAGGACTGGAGACAAAATTGTTCGTTGCTGTTTCCTCAAATGCAATTATCTTTCTGTCAAACTAAACTAAAGCTCTTTAGCGTGGAGTACTTTTTTTTCCCTTTTTCATCTCTTTATATGTAATATCGTCAGTTATTTCTCTCCTCCTTATGAAGTTGAAGTTAGTTTAC
Source organism: Corchorus olitorius (assembly GCA_001974825.2). Classification (NCBI taxonomy): domain Eukaryota; kingdom Viridiplantae; phylum Streptophyta; class Magnoliopsida; order Malvales; family Malvaceae; genus Corchorus; species Corchorus olitorius. Next base: position 29,031 of record AWUE01011326.1, on the reverse strand, counting down.
ACTATTATTCCTTCTTCAATCTTCAAGACTGTCTATAGGAAGATTGATCATATTCAAAATATTGCTTTATATAGCTATGTATAGTTTAGAAGGGATCATCTAGGCTTGATGATTACTAAATTTGATCATCATTTAACAATAATAAATATATAAATATATAAATCAAACTTTACACATATATAACATTATCTCCCCTTTATTTCTGTTTTTTGTTGACAATTGTTGAAGCTAAAAGGTATAATTGATAAGTATTGTTTGGCTTCTGCAATCCAAAGTTAGTTGTTTTTTCTTTGATCTCGCATGTAATTTTCCCACTTCTTCGTCCATTTCAAGTTTCAGGATCTAAGCTTAATTATAGGGTCCATTTGGCCCAGCTTATTTAACAGCTTATCTACTGAAAAAAGCTTAAGCTGGGCCAAACGGAAAATCCAGAAATGCTTTTCAGAAGTTTTTTTCAGTTGTTTTTGAACTAAAAGCCAGAAGCTCTAAATTAAAACTTTTTCCAGAAGCGCTTTTTCAGAAGAGCTTTAAGCTAGGCCAAACGGGCACATAATCACATACTGCTTGAAAAAAACAGCAGGAATATTCTGGAAAAGCCTTAATTTTAATTAGCTATAATATACATGGTTAAGCTTTTCTTAATTTATTTAAAGAAAAGTCTTAAATATTTGGTGTAAAAATAAGTTGGTAGCGCCTTTAAGGGTGTGATCGAGTCGAGCCGAGTCGAGTAGTGAGCTACTCGAGCTCGATACTCGACTCGAGCTCGATCGAGTTTTGACTATCGAGTTCGAGTTCGGCTAGAATCGAGTATCGAGCTACTCAAGCTCGGCTCGACAAGTTCGATATTAATTAAAAAATTCAAAAAAAAAAAATCATTTTCAGCTAAAATTCGAGCTCGAGCTCGAATTCAATACCGAGTTCAAGCTCGAGCTCGAGCTCGGCAGGTATATATAGGTAATTTTTTAATTAAATATATAATATTATGTATATATATATATTTGTATCGAGTAGTTTGACGAATATCGAATCAAGCATCATTGAGCTCGAGCTCGGCTCGATTCGATACTCGAGCTACTCGAGCTCGAGCTCGACTCGATAATGACCGAGTCGAATTCGAATTTTCTTCGAATCGAGTTTGAATAGCTTGCGAATAGTATTGTATCACTTACAACCCTGCTGACTAGTGATTCCTCTTGGTTATTCTATTCTACGTTACTAAATAATTAAACTAAGCCTTACCCGGCCCACCCATATGTTGAAAATAATCTTCCACCAAAAAACAAAAAAATAAAGAAAATAATCGAAAGAGTAGTAATTAAAGTTTAAACCGCAGCCAGCCCTTAAAGTTGAAGTTTTTAATTTGTTAAGAATATTGAATATAGGCAATACAAAAAACAAAATCAAAGTGCAAGCTGTCTTTAGGGTTGGCAATTAGCTAGCTATCATGTAATTACAAGTAGGGCTGCCCCGCGCTTCGCGACGGGGTTTTCTAGAACGTTTGTAGTGTTTTTCAATGTTCTTTTAATTTTCTTTTTACTCTGGGATTATTTCTTTGCTTTACCATTCGTACACTGGCTCCTTATTCTATAACTTAGATCTTTATAAAGGAGACCGAGGATTGTTTCTTTTGGGCAAGATGAAACAAACCTCATTTATTGTAAGTATACATAAGTTCCTTCACATACATAAGTTGTTACATGCGACATATATTTATATTTGTAGGTCTTTAATGTGGGAACTTTGTAAGGAATTTGATAAAAACTCTAAATACAGGAGCATTGACACGTGTCATTTGTAAATGAATTGATTTTTGAACGATTTTCGTGATAGGATTCGATATCCTAAGTTAGTTTATGCTACATGAAATTGTAAATCCGAAAGATCTGAAACATTACATTTTTTACTTGGCATGATGTATAGCCCTCTTTTACGAAGGAATCTAATTATCATCTGGATACTGTTTTTCTAACTCTAGTTTGTTTAAAAAAGCAAGACATATCGGAATGGACTCAACACATTGTATGCAACACAATTCATTTTATTTTGGCACTGATGATTCTATTAACCTTATCATATAACTGCTCTTTTCGTGGGCTAACGAATAGGATTTGGTTTTCTTAAAAGAGAAGGCCTTAATTGAATGGACTTATAAACTTCAAATTTATCGTTCAGATTCTATGATTTCTATATTGTTAACTATCAATTGCATAACTTGAATTCATGTTTATATAAACTATTTATTATCCTCAAATGTCTATAGCCGTAATTAATCATTCACGGGATGAAAAGAAACCCATAATATAAAACGGATATCAGGGGTTTCATTTTAAATGGGCATTTATCTGTTGCAATCAATCTTGCAATTTCAGGAGAGATAATGCAAACGTGAGTTGTTTTTATATATTTATTATAAGACACATTCACGGATTGATCTTCGTTGTGACAAAATGCGGCAATTTCAAAACCACCTCTACCCTTCATAGTTAACAGGATGCTAAAAAATAAATAAATAAATGCTACATATGAAATTAGCTCAAAATTCCAATATTTGCCAATCTAGTCTATGGCTATTAGTTCGTTCAGGTCGAAGAGGGACCGCCCTAACAGGAAGATGTTAAACACCTTAGAAATTAAAAACCAATTCACGTATTCACACCCAAGTTAGCTCATAATCATTTCCTTTCAGCTGATCATTAAGCTTTCCCTTGTGAATAAGGATCTTACATACATTTAATTTAATAATATATGATGTGCATTTATTCCTTTGCCGATACTTCTTATCAATGACCGTCGTTTAACAACAATTTGATTTTAAGGTATGCGAACTGAGTATTTTGGAAACCTGTGATTACTAAGTTGATAAATATATTCACGAAGCAATAGTTAAGTACGATTTCTAAAACATATGAGTGAAAAAAAAAAAGAGCAAAGTGGTCAACTTCATAAATACTCAATGATCGGTATCTTGTGTACAATGTCATGCCTACAGTTAATTTAAGCGTTGACTTCCTTCATCTAAGAAATATCGATTTTTAGTGTTAAACTCAAAATCCATCATTGTTATTATTATCGTGCTTATCATGTAAATCACGAAACTCTGCCAAATGCAAATCAAAGTGTCCATAAATTGCAAGTTAACAGTTTGTTCAATCTTGTTCATGCCCATTAATTAAAATATGATACTATGACAGATCCCCTATTCTAATAAAATTAGATACATAAGCCAACTTAGAGGAAATAATTACAATTGATCTGAACAATGAATTAGATATTTAAACTCTAAAATCTTTCCATCTTACTATATGGTTCTTATGAGTAATTAATCAATAACCTGAAGTCATGATGATTTCTATATATGTTTTTTTATAGGATGGAAACAAAGCACATGTAACAGGAAGCAGAGATAGAGTATCAAATAGATTTTCTACAATAAAAAAAGTTAGGTCGCATCTTTTTTCGGATGTGATTAAAATCTATATCAATAACTATTGTTGTCAATCAACAAATTATAAATTCAAGTGATTCATTATGATAGTACCTATCATATATGCGAGTCTCATTCAACATTAAGAAGAGTAGATCAGTCTCATTGACGATGTAAAAAGTAAGGATGATGGTCATTCTCCTCTACTTATTATTTCACTGTATTAATCCGCATAAAAATCAATTTGATCTGGTCTTTTAATCCTCCTTTTAACATAAAGTCTCAAACATATTATATTGATAGTGATTAATAAAATGCATTTCGAAGTATCCTCGGCCAAATCATCTTGCTGAGTTTGAAATAGTGGTTTTCTAAACATTAATTATTTCTAAGTTTTCACTGGACATGCCTTAATAAAACTGAGTTTATTACAGAAAATCAGAAACTATATAATCCAAAAACTTAAAACAAAGGTATATTGAAAGTCCTCTATCAGAATTTCCTCATTTCTTTATCATGCGACCCCATCACCTGCGGATTCATACGATGACATCTAAGTAACAGCTCTAAACGAATAGCTCAAAATTAGGTTCATTCTTCAGAGGTCCTAGCAAATATACCTTTTTGATGTACTTTGTCCTCAGACTCTCAGGAAATTGACCCCAATTTGATCATCACCTTGAACAATATGTTCCAGGGACAAACTTCTCAAATCTGAAAAAAGCCAGATTCCACCACAGTAGCCAATAGGATTCATAAAGATCACCTGATTATATCGCAGATCACTCGCTAGCTGATTAGCCTCCCTTGCTCCAAGTCTTGTCTCAGTCACGATGATTATCATTGGATGGTGCTCATCAACCAAAATCTGAAGATGGGATCTGAAAGAGAGCAATGTCGCGCCACGTGCATTGTAATAGACTGCTGTTAAGTCAGCTGGCTCATGGAAGGGATGTGCAGCCGTCACAGTCTGCAATAGGGAATTCTCCCTCCCTATATTGAATCTGAGGTGGTATGACAAAAGGCCTGAAATGGGAGTATGATATACGTAGATCATCAACTGCGCCTGAACAAAATTTGCAGCCCTAAATATATAAACAGTCTTCTCATCACTGTCCAATATGTAATTGCTTGAAGGTTCATTGAGAGTGACTGCCGTTGGTGTGGGATTGGCCGTCCTCATATTGAGTTGTGGGAAGGAGAAAGTGGTCAATCCATTGCTGCACAATGCACTCTGTATGTATGGTTGCTGCAGTTTCAGAATCATTGTTTCTAGGCTTGGGATATGTTCTGGTCCAAGACCCAGCCAGGTGGTTATAATCTCATATTCTGGAATGCTGCCAACAATTGTATGGAAATGATAACCAATCACCAACCTAGAAATTTCATTCAGAAGAGTCCTATTTGTTGCTTCCATATTTTGCCATGGTGGCATGATTGGATAACTCACACCAAGAAGATTTTCCAGAACATAGATTATATCCAAGGTCATTTGTTGTAGCCTATTTCTTGGAGGTAATTCTCCTACATGATTGACTTCTACAGCGCCGTGGTTCTGGTCCATAGCCGATTGTTATTGAAATCCTACACAAATAGCAAACATTTGTAGAAAACCTAGGATTGAACCCCAATTGAGCACTGTAATTTTATTCATGATCAATCAAATATAATATGAAAGCATCAAATCGCTCTACTTATGTTAATATACCGTCCAAAACCGTTCGTAAATGAGTTAATCTTCACTCAGGATTTTCAACAAACACATGGTAATTACCTACAAACAGTACATCACATAGAAAATCACAGCAAATTGATAATAATAACGGGATTAAAGATTCAAGATTTGGTAGAATATTTTGTCAACTACACCTATGAACGATACACGCATCTGAGAGAATTAAGATGGCAGGAATGGAAAACAAAAAAAGAAAATTGAATTATTTCTAGCCCTTTCTCCTAAATGGTCCGAGGGTTTCTATATTACATTCTATTCTTGGTCTGTTCGAGAGCTTTGCTGTATCGTTAATTAGTCCAAAAAGAATACCAATTGACCGAATTCATCCACTCAACAATGATCAAACAGGAGTTATATTCGATTAAAAAGAAAAGAAATTGGAAGAAGGTATTACCTTTCGACAAAGATTTGGAGATGGTGGCGCAAACCGGTTGAAATTTCAAAGAAAGGAACTGAGATAAATATCCAGAGGAAATATGCCGATTATTTATAGGAGGAGATTACTGACTTAATTAAGAAGCATGAGAGGATGAAAAAGGATCAAATAATGTCACGCCACACTTCATCACATGACAGTTACCTATACTATACTGCTGCTAACTGTTTAGATTTTGAAATTTGATCCTCTGATTATGGAAATTTGAAAGTCTCAGATATGTAATAATAACAATTGTTTGAATACGTATCGTGGCTTTAATCAGAGAATGTAAACAGTAATTATGTTTGAGTCGTTGTGTTGAAGTTTCCTTTTCTTGCTTTCCACTTATTGCACTATCTAAAATGTCAAATAATCATAACTGAAAATCGAACAATTTGAAAGTGTTTCAGGATTTGGGGTGGAATTTCACATGTAGAAGTATGATTTCAGAGTAAAGGATTCCGCGTGTTTAGGTAAAAAAAGGATAAGATATTCCTTTAAAGATAGTTTTTATGTATATTTAGTTTGAGACTTCGAGATGATGTAGATTAAACGCACCAAAGTCTCTCTTATAAAAGGTGGTTTATATAATAATTGGTGAGTGGTTCGATTAGAGTAATTTTTGTTTTCGGATAGAATCAAAGTCCAATTTCAATCTCTTTACATCATTTTATGATATAGTATTAGTGTATTGGTACTGCATAAGTTCATTTTTACCTTTTCTTATAAGAACTCTCTTTTTAAGATGAGATTCAAAGGTCCCTCCATTCCTCCATATTGTTCTCCTATAAACTATTAGTGCGCTTTCATTATATCGAGATTGACTACATTACTAATCAGAGTCAATTGATAGGATAGTGAATTAGTTCGTGCTAGCCATGCATGGAGGGTAGTGTATGTAGGCTTTGTAGTCCCTAATTTGTTCCAGTAAACAATCAAAAAATATATACTTTTGCTCATTGTTATCACTTTCAATATTTTTTCGTGGGTTCTAATAGCAAGAGGAAGTGTAATTTTAGAGAAATAAACATGACGTGGGACATTCCTCTAAGAAATCCGATGATTTCTTGATTCTTGATTATGTTCTTAGTTGGCTTTGAATAACAAATTGAAAGGAAGTGGCAATAAAGATGTTGAAGATCAGAGTCTTCTGCTCCAGAGATCAAAGTTACAGTATCTTAGTATAAAATAGAAGCAAAATGTACGTCTATATCCTAAGGTTAGATCAAATGACAGATGGACTTGTACATATGTAAGCAAGAGCTTGAATACAGTCTTGATCCTTTTTTATACTTAGAGTCTTGAATAACTCCGATATTAAAACTGAAGGAATGTAAATTACATTCTAAAATTTGTTTGAGTGGTTGTTAAGATTATGAGACTAAATTTGGTTTGAAATGAAGTTCTCCATAACTCTGTTACTAATCCATTCAAAAATTTATATTTATGGAACTATCATGTTCTGTGCATGATCTAATTTTTGTATACCAATTAGACTGATTTCTAAAATTCAAGATGTTCTTAAAAGCATCCAGTAATTAAACAGACACCAAACACCAAAAGACAAAGTAATCTCATTGGGAATTAATTCTACTATTTTCACAATTAAACAAAACATTAAAGCATATCAATCAACAATATTTTTATAAAACAGACCAAGACTCAATTCCAATCCTACTGCTGCACCTCACATCCTCACAACCATATTACGCTTCAGTGACCTTTAAGCTCATCCTCCTCTGTTTTGACTCTGTAAATATAGAATACCATTAGATTTATTAATTTCGATCCTCTGTATGGCAAACGTTTATATCAATAAAAGCAAACATGGTAAGAATATTGTACTTTACATCCATGCAATCATAAATGTATTGTTATAGATCATAAACATCTAGATGGGAATTATGCATTCAACTACAACTTGAACTGAACATATAAATAAATACAGTCGTGGTTTAAAACTACTCAAACATAAATATTAGTGAAACATACATCTGATTCATTTGAAGGAGAAATAGAAATTGTATCCTCGCACTTATTTTCTTGGTCAATGTCTAAGGTTATAGAAATCAATACTTCTATAGGATTAAGTTTTTTGACAGCAGTAAAGAACTATAATATGGTTACTTCTAATTATTACCTGAGAGAAAATTGTAGCACTCTATCTTGTCAGCAAGTTCACCATGAGTCTGTTATGTGTATGATTGAGCTCCTTCATTGATAGGTTCTTGAGGTTACAAAACATCCAAATCCCACCGTTGTAGTTTATGGGATCAGAAGTTATTACTTGCATGTAATTTATATTTGCTGCTAGTTGGTGTCCCTCACACGCTGGGAGCCTAGTCTCTGTTATGATAATAATCACCGGGTCAAAGTCTCTCACAATTGATTCAATTTGCTTTCGGAAAGAGTAGAGGTCAGCTCCAAGGGCATTATACAAAAGAACACTCAAATTTGTGGGTTCCTTGAAGGGGATTGAGGCAGCAGGAAATGTTGACAGTGCACCTTCTTTTCCAATCACATAATCTATTCGGTATGATAGGGCTCCAGAAAGAATATTAGCTTCTGTTTTAATAATGATACTGCCTTGAACAATGTTACTTGCAGTGAACATATAACTCTGTTTCTCATATCCTTCTAGACTATATCTCGTGCAAGGTTCTGTAAGTGAAATGTGTATAGGCGAGGGTATGTCTTCTTTTAGAAGCATTTGAGGGAGCTTGTAGGTTGCAAGGCCATGAGTAGCAAGGGCATTCATGATATGAGGCTGTGTTAGACCCTTTAATATCATATCTGCCGAGGGGATATCCTCAGGTCCTAGTTCTAGTCATCTATAAACAGTTGTATCCAATGCAATTTCCTTATCGCTAGTCAAGTAGTGATATCCAATTATGAGCCTCGTGACCTCCTTAAGAATTGGTTTTCTCCTTGTTTCAGGAGTCGGTATTGGAGGTCGAAGAGGGTATTTGATGCAAAGCAATCCTTCTAACAGTTCTATAAATTCCCTTACAGGAGGCCTTAGATCTCTCTTGTCAGGAAAAGAGGGTCTAACAGTTGCCTGTTTGCATATACATTCAATTAATTATGTTACGAACTCCAATGAACAAAATCAAATATGAAAATGTATTCATAAGGATGTTACCTCATTGCTTGATTGAGATTCCATCTTTAGTCTGCTGATCAAATAAAGGCATGGATATCATAAATTACATCTAACCTCCAAACCAAAAAACAAAATCTGCGAGTGTTATAAAAAGAAAGTTCACAAAAAATTGTATGAGTCACCTTTATATTGTTTAAGGAAGTCATTTTAAAGAACACATCAAAAATCATATCAGATTTCTCTACCTTGTTGAAAGGAAACACATTCTCTGATATAGAAATATATATGCGTTGATTAGAAAAATCATAGCACACTATCAGAATCCTTAATAAGATCAAATTACAAATTCAACACCAAAACTTTAACAGTTTTTGGTTTCTATAGATTATTATCTCGCATCGATTATATGGCCATGTTTAAATTAAGCAAGATTCATATTGTATTGTTTTATACATTATCCTGTTCCAGAAGGACAGAATCGAGTTGCTCAAATCCAATGGTATTTTCTCCGGTTAGATATTAAATCGATAGATTCGGGGTGTGTTTCCCATCACGGTTTGTGCAAACACAAAACAGTCTAAATATGTATAGATTGGAAATCAAAGTAAATAAGAATTTGTTAGAATAAGAACCTGGTGGCAGAGTAGACAACAATTTTGCTGCACGTTCCCTAAACGCTTGGAAACGTTTTCAAGACATGGCTAAGATCGCTTATCTCTAATCAAAGTTACATTAATTGTAAGGAGAATATAAATAGAGATTAGGAAGGCAAAGGTAAATAAATCCCCTGAGAGAGAATTTTGTTTACTGGAGACTTTGAATTTGGAAAAGGGAAGAAGTGCAAATTGACGAAGCCAATTCCAAACCGTATCAGAGGAAGAGATAAGATCGAGGTTTCAGAACCCATAAACTCATTAAGAGTAACCATAAATCGCCCTTCCATTTTCGAGGAACCCGTATCTTCAAAACCCTAGAAGTAACTTGTCAGGAATTCAATGTACTCTCATACCATTAATTTACTGTGATTGACCAAGGATTTCAATTTCCTTTGTGGTCAGCAGCGAGACATTTGCTGAGACGTGGGCCTCGTTGTTGATGGACTGTTTGTTACTGTTATCCTATTGGATCACTGGTCCATATATTTTTGTTAAGACATCTAGCCTTCATTTTAATGGACCCTTTATTGTAATTGGACACTGGTTCAATGACACTGTATAACGGTAATTTGTATTGGCACCCCATTTTTTTTTTTGGCCAGATGTAGGTATCCAATTGACAATTTAATGAAATTTGAATAATTCCTCCAATTTTACACAAAGCATCCTAGATCCAAATTCTATGGGATCAAAAAATAAACCAATCAAAACCCGATCCACAGTCCCGTGTCAAAATTCATCCTTCTCGACACCATCAACACTGATCTTTGTCAAACCGAAGAAATATCATCTTCTAATGATATTGGTTTATCACCTTCCTTGCATCTTTGTAACTCTGAAGCTAAATATATATATAATATGAATAAATGATAAAATCTCAATATTGAACGTCTTTATCAATAAATCAAGAAGATAAAACTATGCTTTTGTAAGTGTGATATATTTAGTAGAAAACATCCATAGCATAATCAGTAATTGTTAAAGCATTTTTTTATTTAAAAGTGGATAAGAATATCCGATATAATTTGCAAATTCCTGCAATGCTATCTACCAATAAATTTTAAAGCTGTAGACGGAAACTCCACTGTTCTTCATTGACCTTCGGTTGCATTTTTGCTCTACCTCTTATATATACATTATTTTTGTGAGAGTTTGTACATGTGTATTAATGCATAATCTTATTCTAGTTTTTTGGGAAACATTTACCTATGAGAGAACATGTTTTTTTAGATCTCAATAAGGTGAATAATGATCTCGTTCTCTATATGCTCGAGTTGCTTCATTGTCAAGTCTCTGAAATTGGCGAGCATACAAATTCCACCATTGTAATTGATAGGCTCCTCAGTTATTACCTGATGTTAACCTAATCTCGATGCCAGATAGCATGCTTCTGTTGAACTGATCCTTGTCTCTGTTAGAATAATGATATTTGTTACACTATACTCCACAATTGTCTTTATTTCATCTTGGAAAGTAGATATTTCTGCCCCCATTACATTGCAGATCATGATTGATAAATGCGTTGGGTGCTGAAAAGGTTCTGGGAAAGTGTGTAGTTTGGAGTTAAAGTTGCTGGTTCCAATTCCAATCTGTATATCGTATGAAAGTGCCTCTACAAGTATGTCAATATGTCTGTCTTGATAGAAATTCTCCCTTGAACAATATTCTCCGCTGTGTATAGGTAGCAAACATGCTTGTATCCCTCTTTATTGCAGGTCGTGTTTGGACTTGTCAATTCAATATGCTCTAGTGAAGGGTGATATATCCTGACAGCCATCAGAGGGAGTTTGTAACTCGCAAGACCATGGGAAGTGAGAACCGAAATTATAAGAGGCTTTTGAAGTTGTTTGAAGATAGATTCTGGTGAAGGAATCTCGTCAGGTCTTATGTTCAGCCATTGAAAGATTTTTTCCTCCGAAGCAATTTCTTTATCATTAGTATATTGGTGGTATCCTATAATGAGCTTTGCTATATCCATCATCATTAGCCTGTCCGAATTCTCCATTTCTATTCTCGGAGGAGTATGTGGGAATCTCACTTCCAACAAAGCTTCCAATACTTCAACCAGTTCTCGTATAGGTTCTCTGAGATCCCCTTTTTTCCATGATGAGGGGTTAACATTCTCCTGTTAAGAATTCAATTTTAACAAAGAAATCATACTATAATGAGATAACAAAGCACCGGATTTATCACTATTCAAGTCAATTTCGTTGTACGATCTCTTTAAAATCAAATTTCAAATTATTCTCCAATATATGATATATTTTACTAATTTGAATAATTGAACTATGAACCACAACAATTGTTTTTGCAATATTATACTATAAAGATGTATATAGAATTGTACCTGATTGCTTGAAGATGCTTCCATCCTACCTCTTTTAAAAGGAATAATATAAATCTTGTTAGTGTGATTTCATAATAAATAACTGCCCCCATTATTTTCTTAAGTTTTAGGATAGGAATATCTAAACAAAGAATAGAATTTAGAACAATATATGAACTCCAATTAAATCTATGGCAAGAATCTGCTTTGAAAAAGCTAAAAAATATAAATATACAAAAATTACGAACGGAAGTTCTGTTGCATTAAGTGTAAATATGTTGATTATAACAACTATAGGTCAAAAATATACTAAACCTTGTTGCAATCTTCCTCTCTACTATCGTTCTTCGAAGGATGCAATTCGTAGACCCTGCTTTTGTTATCCCTCTATTCTTGCTATTGCAGGAGGGAACAAATAAATTCTCAAGCTTTTCTTCTTTATCCTGCTATCGTTGTTTCAATTATTTTTTGTTAATATTTGTTTAATGAGGGTTTTTCTTTTTATAGTGGAAAACTGGGAGGAGTCTTTAGCTATTAACCGTCGTGCCTTTTGTCTGAATATATTTATAAATTCTTGTTGTAATTTTATTAGGGGTTGAATTTCTTTTTTTTTCTTAGATTTTTTTAATATATGGCCATCTGGTAATAACTATTCCAGATCTGGACCAATAAATATGTAGTTGGGCCTGTGATTCAAACCTCAGATAATTGGTTCCTTTCTGTTTTTTTATGATAGTAATCTATTCATTGGCCCATGCTATTTCCAGCCTCATATTTCCACACGCCTTTATATTAGTATATAAGGCAAGTAAATATGAATCCTGTTCAGATTTTTAGTTAGACATAAAAAATTTTTTAGGAGTCATAAATCTGGATTCCTTTGCATAAAAAAATAAAACCATATCTATTTATCCTTTCCTTGCAAAGGCTTAAAGTAGTCATGGTGACAACAGTAAAGTACAAATGTGACTTAATCGGTTAACACAATGAAAGTTGTTTTGTTTGAAATAAGTGCTCGGTGTTTGGGCGTGGTGACACCACAAACGTTGCTCTTGTCACATTTTATGAAGCTTGTATTATATGATCTCATTTAAAAACATTATCTTGAATGTCATACCTGATTTATTAGCTGAGATACATGTAATGAGATTGTATCTCGTTTTGCCGTAGCTTGATCAATCACAACTTGACTACCAATTTGGCAGTCGTCGTTCTTAATTCCAAAATGTTAATGGATCTTGAAAATTTTCCTTCGCTACTTGTCTTAGGAAGACTCTTATTAGGATCCAGGAATGGAATTCTAATCAATTTTGTAAATTCGCTAGAAATTAACTATGACATAATTTTGTGTAAGGGAAACCAATAACAGATTTGTAAAACTCAAGCACATACTTAATTGCTCTATGGGTAAGAAATCCCTCAATTCTAATTGGAAGACGTTCGCAGATCATGTTCTGTCTTTCCACTTCAATTGTGTGATAATAATCTGTGTTGATGCGCTTCATGTCGATACACAAAGCATAGATCTAGTATATCATTATTCCCAAATTAAAACACCAAATCAAAACAATCAAACTTATTGCACTCTATCTTACAAATCCAGAAAAGTCGTTTCCTAGTCTTCTTGTTTTTACAGAGCAATCTGTTGTCTTCAGCCTCCGACAGATTTTAATCGTGATTTCCATGTGTTCCATTCGCCTCGTCCATCCTCGCATACCTGTCAAGTTCATAGGTCTTAGTTTCTAAGTATTTTAATATGGTCTATTTAAAAGATTTACTTTCAAAAGGCTTACATAGAATGAACTCGATAGGTCTCTGGTATATCCAAATTCACATAGGTTCTTGATGCAGATGTTGAGCACAAAGAAACTCCGGTATAGAATTGTCTCACTCTCATTCCAGCGAAGATGACAGCGGGCCTTGGTCTTGATGCTATAATCATCGGGATGTCGAGAGTATTGTATACACGTTCATACAAAGTTATATCTAGCCCCCGTCCCCTGCAATAAATTTATGCTTGGGTATCAATTTCTTCCCCATTTCTTTCATAGGTTCGGAGAGATTTACCTTAATGTCATTATCCTAATGTCTTTCTTTCCAACAGTACTTCCTGAAGGCAATAAGGAGTAGGTATATCTTGTAATCGACTTGATAACTCCTATCACATCTGCAAAAAATTGTAATTCAGTGCCATAATTGAAGAACCTGCAAAAACCTTTATTGTATTAGAGTTACTTGATCAAACCTGTTAAATGTACCTCCCATCTCTTCTCATCATCAAAATAGTTTTCTCCAGTGAAGTCAAAAAAATGTCTGGCATAAACTCCAGCAGGATCTGATGCCTGCTGTAGGACTGTATTGGCATGTAGAAATATAATGTAAGGTGTTTGGGTCGAGATATCTGGAATCTCAGCATCTGAGACACGGAAATCAGTAAATTGATAGATGTGGCCTTCGATAAGCTTTCCTCTGAAGAGATGAGCAAGTGATTCGAATATTTGAACATGGATCCCATTACCCTTATTAGACGGGGGGAAAAATTATTCAGCAAGTATTATATAAGAAATTTATGAATATTTCATGACATTCTTAGTCTGATTAAATACACCTTAATTTACCTGGTAGTCTATTCCGATGCAAGCAATTCCATATCTCAGCTCTGAAATGTTCTGAACACAGTCCCAGAGTCGACTTATCCTTAGTTTAATCGTATGCACTTCATTGATTGGTCGTATCCTATTCACTGTCAACAGGTTCATGGTTTGGTTGGTTGGGTTTGGTTCTTCCGATTCGTGGAAATGTTTGTTTATATAGAGCTTTTGAAGGTTCTGGGGCAATACTTTTACAGTGCCTATAAGAAATCCATCTTAATTTTTTGCTCTAATTCCTAGATATCAGATCATTTTGACACATAGTGCTCCTTCATAGTTATCCTTCAGAATTTGTATGTTTTTCATTGAAGTCTTGGATATCACCTCGTATAATGTTCTCTGTAGGTAATTTGATAACTTTGATTTTAACAGTCTATTTAGAAGATCCTGATTACACTCTTGTTTAATCCAGTTACATTCCTCCAAATTAGTTTTGTCATTACGTTAGATAGTTCTTAATCTGAACTTGTTTTTTAAGTACTTACATAGCCTTAAAATAGGCTCTGTTATTAAAGTAGATAGTTTTTGACATGAGCCTGTTCTCGATTATCCTCCACACCGAATAAATACTTTGTCATTAATATCTTAGAGTATATTTCTCTGGTAGATTCTCTTATCTGTTAATGATAAAGGAAATTCTTAAATGGATGAGAAATTATCCATTGGATACCCAAAAGAATGTAACTTGCAAATCCCTTATCAATGGTCATTAACTCAGCTTCTCAAAAATATGAAGTCGATTCTAAAAGTTTAAATGCTTTGTATAAATAAATCGAATTTCTTGCCATTTTATCTATGATCCATTCACGCCAATAATTTAGGCCATTACATTATTGATCATGTTTTCTTTAGTTTTAAACTCCATTGGACTTGGTGAATAATATATAGTAATCTAATACCCTAACAGAACTGAACAATATGAAACCTATTCACTGGAATTCAGAGATTAAAATCGCTAAATTGTGATTGATCCTCAATGTAATGCCTTCAGTTTGGCAATTAACCATGTTTTCGAAGAGGATGCTGCCAAGATTCGTGCGCTGAAAAATCATGATTTCAATTTCCAAAGGAAGATCAATTAGTCCACTCACTCTTCTCATGGGATGTTTTTTTAGAGCCATCTTTCTTTTGGAGGTAGCCTGAATAAGCACTGCAATAATACTTACGATTTGATTTTTACATATCTGCTATAAATGGAAGATTGTTTATTAAGAGGATAAATATATTACAAACTATTCTCAGATCAAACTGCAAGGAACCTCTCTCGTTTGACTATTTAAATCAGACGATTCTCTATTGTGAGATCAGAAAAAATCCTTGGATAATATATTATTACTGTTATAAAATCTGCCTCTGAAGATTCCGAAGTAAAAGTTTTCCTCTAGGTTATATGAGGAGTTAGTGTTCATTTTTTGCTATAACGTCTAGAAAACAATTTCTTTTTCATACTACTGGTTTGTGGTTGTCCTTCTAAATCCCTGGTCTATTGAGTTGAAGCATCGGTACCACCCTGGCGAAGGCCCTTTTCAAGGTAATTTAACAAAATTTACTTCAATGGTCTGTCTAAAAAATGGTAATTTCAGTTTTAATACTAAAGTCAATAAGGTAAGGTGAATAGCTCCTCTGTCACTGAAGTTTTAAACTATATCCTCTGAGGAAATTCTTATTGTAATAATAAAGGAAATCCTTTAATTCATGATAAATTATCCACTTGAGATTTAATTAGGAATCTCACGAATGTCTCATGAATTAGCATGATCTCCCTAACTCAATCCATTCTTTATTCTCAATTCCAAACAAATGAAGTAAATCAACTTAGTAGACCTCCTTTTTTTACAATGAAAACAAATCGAATCACTTGGATTGTTGACATCACTCTTTCATGAGGAAGATAATAAACATTTTCCAAACAAAAACATAGTCAACTAATGAAATATGACCAAAACCAGGAAACCTACTAACCTAGAAATCCAACATAAGATGAGCTTTGAAATTTACTCCTTAATTGGATTTTCGAAGAGGAGAGGAAATTGACCTGTTGATGTCTATGATCTTGCCTATAGTGATACTCTAAAATCCAATGAAAATTGGATCTTAATATTCCCTCTCTGTAAAAAAAAAAAATGTTAACAATCTTCATCATAAGACATTAAATTTACAATCAACCATAAGAACATCGGTAAACTCCATGGAATCAAGTTTACATCTCTGATTAGATAAAACATTAGAAGATCCTAATGCTGCTATTGAACCTGCAGTTAAAACTGTTTCTCTGTTTGATATTTTTTTTTCTGAAATACTTCCTTGATAGTTTCTCTTATTGGGTAACTGTCCTACATAAAGTCAATAACCGAAAATTAAGTTCTTTAATTAGCCTTTAACATTGCCAGTTCTGCGATCATAAATGGGGTAAACTATCTGTTCTGGATACCCTTTTCAGTGTTAGAATTTATTGATTCCAATCATTAACAGTCGAAAAAAATATTATGCCGAGATAATTCCTTGATAAAAAAGATGACAGAACCTTCCTCACATTAACAATATCATCTAAACACCAACACCTATTCACACCGAATCCAGAATCAATATTAATTGTGAAATCCTTCCTTAAATTGGATTCTGCAGAAAAGAAGGTAATAAAATTGCTGATGTAGCATTGACACATACGCAACTAATTTATAATTTTGAAACCAAACCAAAACATATATACATAAGCATCCCTTTTTACATTTTAATATAAAGACATCCTTTCCGAGATATTTTGACAATAATAGGTTCTGAAAACTGGAAACTAAACTTATGTAACACTATAGCTATCCTTCCCAATCGAAATTCACTAATTGCCTTCCTTGTTCTTCTAGCTTCACTGGGATGCAATTTCAGGGGTTCTTGGTGCAATCTCAATCGGTCCTTCCATCTGCTGGTACCTGTCCAATATTCATGACACTCAAATACAAAAAAAAAATGAGTGGAGATATTGTTTTTTGAATCCCAGAATCGAAAAACCTTACATGAGCCTGACTAAGCCAACCTCTGGGATGTCTAGATTGACATATATCTTCGAGGCAGAACAGGACATGAGATATGGGCCTCCATTGAAAGTTCTGACAACCATTCCTGCAAAAATCATCACTGGTTTCGGATTCATCGTGGTCAAGGCTTCTATATCAAGGCGGCTGTAAGTATTCTCCCCCAATGTGATTTTCAGAAACCTATTACTGTATTTTAATTGGTTGTTAATCAGGAATTTAATCAGAGTCTCTGTAACAAAATTATTTTGGTTAGTAGCTAAGTAGTTGTTATAACAAACTTACTACATTGTCATTATGAAGAAATCCCTCCTTCTTGATACGGTCCCTCCAGGAAGGTGAATCGCTGCAACTGCGGTGACTTGAATAAGCATTCCAATAGTATCTGTAATGTAATTGTTAACCCACTTGTCAGAAATGAAAAATTGTCTTCTAAGTAGATGATTATATTACGGAGTCATGGCCATTTCACCTGCGAGAAATTTATCTCGGTTGGCCAAGTAAATCAGGTGATTCTCTATTGTGAAGTCAAAGAAATGTCTTGGATAGGTTGCTATGTCAACAGCGGTCGGTTGAAGGATGGTAGTCCTTGAAAGGAACAGAACGTAGCAGGTTGGAGCTGCTATGTTATTCGCAGTAGGTGCTCCTACACGAAATCCTGTTATGTCATAAACCATGCCTTCTACCAACACTGGCCTAAAGTTTTCAGCATCAGTTGGTGGAATCTGAACATGAATTCCATCACCCTACAGGCAAATCGTTTGGAGTAGTTCCTTAGTATAAGTACCTATAAACATTTAGTTAATATATTACAAAATTGGACATTGTTGCAAACTTACATTGCAGTCTGTTCCAATGAAAGCAATTCCCTGAAAGCTTCCAGTTCCTGGTACAATACAATCCCAAAACCTTGCAACCCTCAAGCGTATTGTTTGTCTGAGCCGTGAAGGATAAAGCTGGCCAATGGTTAACTGCTCCATTTAAGTATGTAAAGCCAAAGTTAAGGCTGTTGGTGTTGTTTTCTATTAAAATAATCCCATTCACAGTGAAGTTGCCACTTGATTTGGAAGGATATCGTCGACCAAAGTGAGGAAATGGGTCCTTTTGTGGGTGTGAGATTCAACCTCGAGGTACTGGAATTTATAGCAGAATCTTAAAAGTATTTCGAAAAAAATGTAGAAGTTTTGTGGAGTGTCTATCGTCTTTTCCTTTTTTCGATATGAACTTCCTATTTCAAGTCTCATTTTTCTGATATTGTTCAATGCACCGAATCTAATTAGCTTGAACTAAACCGAGGTGAGGCTTTGTGTTAGATTTCTCTTGTTCACTGACTTTAATGTTATTCATTTGATACAATCATGCAGATTAGTTTTGGATCAGGATCATCTCTTGATTGCTGGGTCATATTAAAAATATCCTTTCGTTTTCATCAATCTCTTATCTAATTTAGATGCAAAACTTATCCAAATATCCCTCTCTCATAAGTGGACACTAACATGTTTACTATGCTAATTTTTGTATCATTGTTCAATTGTCCTTTTAGATTGGTCATTCCACTATCAATAATCTCAAAAGCTCCAAGAGATACAATTCCTATGTAATACACAACTACCTGTATCTATGCCAAATATGTAACACTTTTATCTATTATCTATTGTTTATTAGAATTTCTTCTCCTCCAAAGTTCATGCTTCCCAAGAAAACAACAAAAAGAACACTTAATCATTGGAAATAAAATCACCAAAGATGAATATTTTAAATCTAACCACAAAATAAACACTAACCAATACAAATTCAGTCTTATAAATGGAGTCCCATCAGGCATTTTACTTACACCAATTTCAGAAAGCATGCTACACTAAGTATTCATGAAACTATCATCTTATATACCACCATTGATTCGAGAATGGAACTCTGATTTCCAAATTCTGCACCTCCAATTTCTGATTCCAAGTCAATTGTAAAGTTCTCCTCTTATTATATTCCTGTTAATCCCTTTTTCCTTGATCGTTCTAAGGATTGCTTCCTCCTCATTTATTACTGTAATTGAATTTGGTATTGTCTCTTGTTATTATCTAATCATCAGATGATATAAACCAAAAACTCGTATTAATTTAACAACTCTTATCATTTTTATCCGAAGTCATGCATCTCAAAAATGCCTCTTCAGTATTGTAGTCAGACAGCTTATTCAATCACACGATGCGCCTAAATTCATCCTCAAACCATTGCAAAATATGGATGGAACAATATCAAGATACCTTCCTCAGTCTTTTTTTTTTTCCAGAGATACCAAGTCTGTTTTATTCATGTTGTAAAATATTTATAATCCATATGGAAAGGATTTGAAATCAAGTCTCTGTTGTTTGAAATCTATACTTATAAAGTTAAAAAGCAAAGGACCAGGAAGAACAGAGAAAGCTTAAGGAACTTAAGATAGTTTGGATTCAACTTAATGGATAGCAGGGTGCCTCTCCAACACTGAAAACATTTATATTCTCCATGCTCATCAGAACTCGAATTTCACAATTTATATGTCTTTTTTTAGGATTGTCTCTATAGCAGCAACATAAATCTTTTTACTGAGAATTCTCTTAAATCTTTTGTACTACCCAATGTTCTCTAATTGCAACACCAAATTTATAATTCAGATAACTGTCTAAAATCCTGTCCAAGCAGACGCATCTAGGTGCAAAGAGCAACCCTTCTTGTCACAAAGATACAAAATTAACTCATAGAATCTTACACTTAGCTCTATTAAATATCTAGTTAAACATACTTGAAACCGTAGACTCACTATTGCAGCAATTAGTTATCAACGTACATTTAAGAGAGAAACCATGGAGCATATCTTAACAGGAAACATACGGCCATAACCAAATCCATTATAATTCTACTTAATCACCCCTGTGATATTGGGGCATCAGAATTTTGGTCTCCCCCATCTAAAAGTCATCAAAAACCTGAGTCGATTGAAGTTGTCTGCACACTTTCACTGAAAAAAGCATTAAAAGCACAATTAAAACATGTAGTAAAATGTTTATAGCAAGTCCTATTCGAATAATTGAAAAGATTCAGAGTGGAGAACTTACCTATATTCCTTGTTTTCAATGTAGCTGCTAGTCCTTGATTGGGTTACGAATAAGCCAAATTCTCAAATATCTCAGTATAAACGACGTTTCTTGTTTTATTCGTAGCTTTACCATCTTCATCTATGATTAAGATCCTTAATCCTTTTAATGAGCTGACTCTAGAAAGAGCAACGTATAATTGACCGTGTGCAAAGACTGGTCTTGGTAAGTAAATTCCAATTTTTTCTAGCGTTTGTCCTTGGCTTTTATTGATGGTCATTGCATATGAAACTTTCACAGGGAATTGTTTTCTATTTAGTTTAAAAGGCCATAGTGTATTTTTTATAGTAATAGTAATTCTAGGTATATAGACTTTTTCTCCAATATTAGTCCCTGAGATTATTCTTGCTTCTATTATATGAGGACATAATTGAGTTACTATTAGACGTGTACCGTTACAAAGACCCTGACTGGGATTTATATTTCTAAGACACATTACAACAGCTCCAATTTTCAGTATCAATTCATGTTCTGGATTTCCTGGTTGACTAAGGCAATTAAGATATTCCGTAGAATAAGCTGGAATATCAACTCGTGGTGAATCTGATTCTTTAGCTATTGTATCACAACTGTAGTAGGTTCTTGTTTCCGTGGGAAGAAGATTAAGAATATGTTGATTAACCTCTTCAGTGGTTATGTTATAAGGGGTTACAATAGCTCTTTTTCGCAAATAGTCAGGATCGGCAAAACTTTGGTCGAAGTCTGGATAAATTTCTTTGACAATTGAACTAACCGGGTCATTTTGTACAGTAATCAGATATTGCTTAGGTATCTCAATCATTTTTCCTTCATGATCGTCTGAATTGTCACTCGATCCCGCTCTACCTTCACCAATACTAAGGAGCCAGTCAGAGAAATTTTGCAGTTCTCGTCTAGAAGTATTATTTAAGCTTGTTTGTTGCAGTCTCATGTTCTCGTTCAAGGTGAGTAGATTACAATAATTCCATAAAGGTGAATTGCATAAAGTTGCATGTAGGATTTGTGATTTACTCCCTGAAGGTACAACGGGTAAAATTTGTCTAAAGTCGCCACCAAAAAGAATTGTTTTGCCTCCGAAAGGTAATTCGTTCGCACTTGTTTCCGTGTTTGTCATAATGTCTCTTAAAGTCTTATCCATAGCTTCTATACAATGACGATGTATCATCGGAGCTTCATCCCATACTATTAAGCCTGCATTTTCAATAAGTTTTGCCAGCTGCGTTCCTTTTGAAATTTTACATGTTGAATATTCATGTATTGTTAATGGGATTTTAAACCTCGAATGGGCTGTTCTTCCTCCGGGTAATAGCAAAGATGCTATGCCGGAAGATGCAACTGCCAACACTATTTTACCTACAGATCTTATACCTGCTATTATCGTATTCCATAAAAAAGTCTTACCCGTCCCTCCGTATCCATACACAAAAAACATTTGACCAATACTATTGTCCACAGCTTGTCTAATTGTAGTATAAATGGCTAATTGTTTTCTATTTAATCTGTTCAACATTTCCAAGTGTTGTTCTCTTAGTAAATTCATGTCATAATCAAGTTCTTCCTGGATTAAGCGGTCTGTCCGATCTCTCAATTGAGGTATTCCTGGGAGAGGCAAATTTTGTTCATGTAATGAGGAGGCATTATGTTTTAAAAGCTCGTCCAAGGAAATCAGCAAATAATTTTTTATATCCGATTCTTGAACAATATATCGTGTATACCCAAATGACCTTTTAAGTCTATATTCTATATCGTCTGTCATTAACTTCCAACATGAGTTGAAAAAACGTAATTTATTTGCGACATCACAATGTAAGAGTACTATGACAAAGAGTGATCGTAATTGTGGACCCGATGCATGTACTGAGGCCTCCTCAATCGCCATTTTCCATTCCTTGTCATCCCCTAAAAGTCCTAGAGCATGACATGCCTCCTTAAAAGTTTGGTAAACTGTACCATTAACTGTTCTTAAGACCCTATAACTTGTAGCTCCTTTAACAACATTTACTAATAACCTTAAATAGTATAACTCACCTGCAGCTGGGTGTATATATATTATTCTTCCTATAGTATTACCCTTCTTCCTACGTCTCCATTTTAACATTTTCCTGTCCCAAATATATTTGGTCGGAAAGTCTGCATAAAGTAAATTCCTTGCTTCTTCATCTGTCTTATTAATTTCCATCCATTCAGTAAACATTGTAACTTGGTTTGCTGTCCTGTTTATGATTTCATCTAAACTATCCGTGTCATGAAAATATATATCTTGTTCATTCTGAAGATGTATTGGTAGTCTTTGTACCGCTGGTTGCCTATGATGTATTTCAAATTCAAAGAGTCTCCAACACGCTTCGTGCGGAGATAGATACCTGCAGTCTACAAATTGCCTAATCTCATCTCTTGGATTTTGTGTGGTTGTTTCAAACACAACCGATGCTCTATCAGGGCCCTTGTTAATATATTTGAATAAGTATTTTATGGCCCTACTCTGACTGCATAATTCCACATTAATATGAGCTTGATATTTAACCACTAAATCTAGATTGTGAGGCACAACATACCTGTTATCAAGAGCAATATCATTAATTAGCACCGAAGCATCTGTTTCTCTACGTCTGTAAAGAGGGAAACCATCATCATCAGAGGTTGAGAACCCTTGGAATGCTTTTGGGAATCTCTTCTTACACCTACCCTCTTCCATGCATGATGCGCGTGGAAAGGCCAAGCCACATGGACCGTGCATCATGTAATTAGCAACTGCATTGAATCCTTCTGAGTCTTTCACTTTATCTGGGATTTCTGCGGAAATAATCTTGTCTATCTCGGGCCCACAGATTACATTATTCTGATCTTTCAACCATAACAATATATGTGCATGAGGTAATCCTCTTTTCTGATATTCAATAGTGTAAGATACTGTTACATGTTAACACCAACAATTAGTTATATGTGACTTGGTTCAAGAAAATTTACAGATGTCTTACAATTACATAGACAAACCACAGTCATTTTTTTTATGAATTAAACTGAGGTTACTTACTTGCAACTGCTTCTCCAAAATGTTTGTTTTTCGTCAAATCGTCAATGAGACTCTTTAACTTTATTCGGAAAACCCTACACACTATGTCTGGGCGATCTTCTGCTTTTTGTCCTTTAATATCTCTCAGAGTCTCTTGTATCTCGGGCCATTGTGCGTTGCATGTGAACGTGATAAATAATGTTGGGAACCCAAAATACCTTGTTCCAAAAATTTTGTTAGAATTGTACCACTAATAAAAGAAAACTACCCAAAAAGGAGAAACTATAAACAAACAGTTGAAGTTAATCACCTACAAATAGCCAACGAATCTTGGTAGTTTTGAAACATGTACCGGGGGCTTCCAGTAAAACTCGCAGGTAGAACTATTCTCTGACCAACCGAATCTCCTCTTAGATCTCCTTGTGCTACCGCATCACGCACGTTTTGAACACCATCGACCCTGAATAATTGTTGTTCCCTTTTAAGATAACGTAGCCGCGTGTCTCTGACAACAGAATAGGCATCCACACAAAATTGTTGGAATAAACGCCCACCATGAAGTAGTGAATTGTTATGTGGATCCCTGTGTTGGATTTGGTAACAGTAATACTCTTTCATCGTCACAAATGATCTAGAAACATTCTCTTTAGTAGGTGATTGTACATAAGGAATTTTAAGATGATATCCATCCTCTCCATACGGGAATAGTAAAGGGTATTGTAATGACATAAGCAAAGGATGGTATTCAGTAATTCTTTTAAGACGTCTATCACGGTATTGGACAATGATATCTCTACCTGTGTCAGATTGTCCAAAATCTCCAACTATAAGTCCTCCTATCTCACCCGCAATAGGCAAATTATAGACCCTACTTCTCTGATCACGATCATTCACCAAACGAATTCTTATCTCCGCTGTTCCATTACGTTCATGCATATCCCTCGCCGATCTAAATACTTTAACGACCTCATTGACCTCGTCTAACATTTCCTGAATACCTCGGACAATATCAGGGCGCACAATAGTCTCTCCAACATCAGAAACAAAAGGAGAAATACGATTTTCACACTCATTTGCTGTATCAACAACATAAAGCTGGGCATATTTAGGTCGCGTTCCTTCCTCAGGAAGTAAGGTACCCATGTAATGGTAATTATGCCCAAGGGTTTGAAAAACATAAGGCCCTCTTGAATTATTTATCAAGGAATCCACCTTACCACCCATGGACGTAAACTGGAACATTGTATTATAAAGTCTTATCTTCTCTTTAAAATGGGTCTTGTTACCACCTTCATTGTAATGCAATTGTTTTAGATACTCAGGCATTGTTCTTAGAGGTGGTAGTTTTATGGTACCTTCTTTACAACAAAAACTAAATACTGGATTAGTTGTAGAGGAACATATCTTTTTCCTTTCCTCATACCACAGCCACGCTTTGCAATGTATGCATTGATATCTTGGTCCACCTATATAATGAGGCTCAAACAATTTACCTGGATTCAAATATTCGACACATAAGATATAGAAGTGAAATAGAGAATCATAAGGCATAAGCAAGCAATAAAATCAAACTACTAACGTATATGATCTTCATTGTAAACCCACGAAAGGCCGTCTTCCACACACCCAGCTGTCCAGAAAACAAACAGATATAACATTCCCACCATCTATTTAATCTGACAAATGAAAAAAGAAGAGGAAGTCCAATAAAGAATGAAAACAACCAAAACAAAGAAGAAATAGACATCTCTAACTTAACAAAATTCCCTTAACTGAGAGAAATTAAAAACATAAATATGGTGCTCGTGAACAACAATTCTCGATGGGAACTTATTCGAATCAATGACAGCAAATGAACAAAAGACCCCCTGAGCAATCCGCTGTTTAACAAAGAAAACAAAAACCTCCACATGTGGAGCATGTATCTACTGCAAAGTATCCCAACTAAAATGTATCCCTGAATCCCTTATTCCAGATCTCTATAGGTAAATGGATTAAGGATGCAGGACATAATGAATAAATGAGATTGTCCAAAATAAGGAAATAATAGAAATTTGTTAATCAATAAGCGAAACATAAAGTGAAGCTGCCTACCTGAACTGCTATTTCCTATATAAGTCTGTACTCTAGAACTTCGAAGAGCATATTGTGAAGAAAATCTACTCTGTTCAATTCCAAATCGAGCAGCCTCATAATCAAAATGCCTGGGAATGGGAAAACGGTTTGCAATTCTCCTCCTTCTAATTTTATTAAGTCTACGTAATCTGTTGACTGTTGTTAAGTTTACAGAACCTCGATTGCTTCTTGGTCTTGTCATTTCAGTATTGCAGATTTACAAACAGAAATAAGGTAATTGCACAAAGCACCGAGTTTAAAAAAGGGGCATAAATCTTAGACAGGGAAAGAAAAAAATACAATAATACATTAGCATTGCGATGATCTAAGGCCTTGAAAGGGGAGCAAACCAAGGGTATTTGCAAAGATACAAATAAGTACTTACTTGGTTAATATTCTGAATAAGTAAATCTGAAACGGTATGTGGCTCATATAATCGTGCCTCTGAAAGATGCTTAGGAAACCTGAGCAACGACATATTCCAATGGCAGCACCATCTAGATACAATCAAATGCTAACAATACTGCACCTTGAATTTCTGGTTCAAAATCAGTATTCATACTTCAAATGAGATTCAATAAAATGGACAGGGTTATGAATCAATACCATTTACTATGTAGAATAGATGGTAGTTATATACCATATACACCTTCAGAATGGAACTGAAAGAACTCTCTAACAGGTCAAAATAATATTCCCTTGAATAACTACAAAAACATGATTTGACAACAATATCAGACAATAACATACACAGAATCTTAATTCGCAACCCCCAAACACAAATAAGACATACATAAGGCTGTTGCATATGGAATGTATTAAAGTAGTTCCCCCTATAATCGTGATGAATAGGAAGATCAAGATTTAATGTGAATTATGACCACTCGACCATCAATATGGACGACACAGCTTTATGAAACGGTATAAGAATTGACAGAACAGAGGAGTAAAAAACGTGCAAAACAAAGAGTGACAGAAACAAATATTAATACTCGTTATCTTTATCAGTGAAGCATACAGATTAGGAACAGTCGATGTGAATTACAGACCTAGCTTTTGTATTATTACCTTATTTTACACAGATTTGAGCAAAGTTGCAAACCTGCATCAATTAAGCTTCCAAGGAACGGGCATGAGGAAAATAGAGAAATATATTAAAATTACAATCCAAGTTTTAGAAACAAATGGCAACCGATAGTACTTGCAAGGAAACAATTAACCATTCCCTTCGCTGAAGTCCCTATGAGCTAAATCTGAAACCTGAATTCGATCTTACAACCATCATCCAGACTAATTCCTTTAAAACCTCAGTTAGTACCCTAGCAAGGCCTCGTTTAAACGGCAGCATCATCTCGATGAAACGAAAGGATATTTTTAGAGCCTCTGCAGTACAGAATAACACATTAGAAGTCCCAAATTACAGGATAGAGGAACAAATACCATCCCTGTTTCCCAACTATCACACCTCGGATCTCTGATGTAGAAACAATTTTAATTTTCCTAATCAAATTCAGCAATATGGCCAGAATCTACCTTCCATAATTTCGAAAGGATCCCAGTTATATTGTAAAATGGATCATATCTATATTATCTACATCTTCAAAAAGGAATTGAAGGAATTCTCTAACATATCAAAATATTATTCTCTCTAATAACTTCAAAAGCTGAACATTACATGAAAAAGGATATAGTCAAGAAAGACACAAAACATCCAGAAATAAGAATGTCTTGAGGAGGACCTTCTAACTCTGTCGTGTAGTTGAAACTATCTTAGACAAAATCAAACAGTATTGATATAATTTAATTAAACCAAATTGGTATAAGATACCGTGCACTACATCTCTTACGTCTTCTGTTTAATTAAAGCTCTGTTTCACATCTCAGGAAAAGAAGATCTGTAAACCAATTCAACAGGGCCTTTATAAAATGAAATGCCCTCCATATACTCTTCTGCGCAATTTAAACTACCAATACCTTTGGCAAACAATACATAGAAAAAAGATTGGGTGCTTACAGTTGAAATACACATTCATAACTACAATGTCAAATGAGACATTAATTAAAATCAATTATTGAAAAATTAGAAAAGGTAAAGAGGGGGAAATCCTAAGAAATACAGATTCCCTTATAAAATGCATGAGATTGGATCTTTCAGAGATATCTTGGAATACAATTTAAAGGGACATATCTTAAATGTTTAAAAAAGAATCAGAGTTCGAGTTTTACTAATATGGATCGTATTATAGGCCTCTTCAAATAATAATATTCCACCTTAAACCGAATTAGCAATAAAGGAACCTATCTAGCTAAAATCGAAGATCTATTTCCAACAAATTTATTGATATATTTCATAAGGATCCCTCAACAGGAACATTAAGTTGCTATTCATAGAACATTACAATCCCAAGTATAATGAAAATTACAGATAATATTGAAACCCTAAACAACACTCTTAAATGACAGTTGTAGTCCCTCTCATTATCCATCACCAACACAAAAGTTCTTCAGTGCAAGATAAAGGGAATCAGTCAGCCTTTATCTTACCAGAATCCTCCCTCTTTCCCCTGCAAATGACATGGACAATGGAATTAAAATCAATGACATCAAAACCTGCCTTATGGACATATTCAAACAGTCACAGAAGTCAATCTTAACATACTTAAGTTTAAGTCTCTTCACCGGAGAACCATCGAGCATCCTCTTTCCATCATCCAAGACTTTAGAAGAATTATTATCCCTATCCATGATCATATCCATGGATGTTTTGTTAGAAATAGCAAGAGAGGGTGGAGATGAGGATGATACAGCAACTTGGTCAGCTATCTTATTATCATAAACCCTAAACACTTTAAGGTTGTGAGTCACAGCCTTCTGAGAAAATCCAAGTGTAAAATAGAATTCTTTGTTTATAGCATTTTTCAACTTCTCAGGTAGCTCGAATCGAGACAGTTGCTCCTCATTTGACATCGACACCATATGTGTGCCTGTTAACTTCTCAGCCTGTTTATCAAAAACAGAAATTTGAAGAGTTCCTGATTCATCCTCCAAAGTTAGGTTCAGTCTCATACTGCAATAGGATGGGAAGAAATAAATCAAATTAACTGCAGGACATAACAAACATCAAACTATTGCCAATTAACTCACATCATAAACGCAGGTTTAGGACCACAAATAGTACATTCATGTCCATCGTCCCTAGGTGTAAGTGTTCCAAAACACTCATTATAGGCCAAATAATACCAACCAAATTTGGTGTCGATATCTCTCACAAAAGCTCTGCATCTAAATCTCTGTAACTGCAGTAACAAAAACAACCCATAATTACATCGATAAACAAAATGGATTCCAGATACACATGCATACCAAATCAGAGAGAAATACCCCTGCAACAGAAGCCTCCATGCCATTCAAATCAGCCAGTGAAACATCCTGCAAACTATTTGTTTGCAAT